>NMUG010000165.1:0-26593 GCA_002855965.1 Monotropa hypopitys
TCTTGTAGCAAATGGATTCACTCAAACCTATGGGCTCGATTATACTGAGACTTTCTCTCCCGTTGCCAAACTCAACTCTGTTCGCATTATTATCTCTCTTGCAGCCAATCTTGACTGGCCTCTCCATCAACTGGATGTCAAAAATGCATTTCTTCATGGCAAACTCTAATAGACTGTTTATATGGCTCAACCTCCCGGTTTTGAGTCCAAGGGGGAGTCTGTGTGTCATCTTCGCAAATCTATTTATGGCCTCAAACAATCTCCCCGGGCTTGGTTCAGCAAATTCAGTAGCACCGTCGTGTCTCATGGTATGACTCAAAGTCAATCTGATCATTCGGTATTCTTTAAAAGGACCACTCGTGGTATTGTGATTCTTGTGGTATATGTAGATGATATTGTCATCACTGGAAGTGACAACAGTGGGATTCAAACATTAATTCGTCATCTATGTTCCACTTTTCTCACTAAGGATCTTGGCAAACTTCGGTACTTTCTTGGCATAGAGGTTGCCCGTTCTAAAGCAGGCATCAGTCTATCACAAAGGAAATACACTCTTGATCTTTTGAAAGACACAGGTTATCTCGGCTCTAAACCTATATCCACTCCCATGGAGACAAATGTTAAACTCTTGCCTAAAGATGGAGAATTATTTGATAATCCTGAAATGTATCGGAGACTTGTGGGTAAACTTATTTATCTCACTATCACCCGGCCCGATATTTCCTATGCCGTCAGTATTGTCAGCCAATTTATGAGTTGTCCTCGGGTACCCCATATGGATGCTGTTGTTCGTATCTTGAAGTATCTTAAAAATGCCCCGGGACGTGGGTTTCTCTACAAAGCATCTGGTCATCTCCGTATCGAAGGATATACAGATGCTGACTGGGCTGGATCTCCTGCTGATCGTCGTTCTGCCACAGGATATTGCACCTTTATAGGCGGAAATCTTGTGACATGAAAAAGCAAGAAACAGTCAGTTGTAGCAAGGTCGAGTGCTGAAGCTGAGTATAGAGCCATGGCTCATACCACTGGTGAATTAACTTGGTTGCGTACCCTTCTACTTGAGTTTGGGATTCCGGTTCATGGTCCCACTCCATTATATTGTGATAATCAAGCAGCTATTCATATCGCGAACAATCCCGTCTTCCACGAAAGGACCAAACACATTGAAGTTGATTGTCATTTTATTCGATCCAAAGTAGAGTCCAAAGAAATCTGCACACCGTTTGTTCCTTCAGGCTCTCAACTTGCTGACATCTTCACGAAGGCTCTTCCCAAAGCTTCTATCGACTCTATTTGTTGCAAGCTTGGAGTATACGATGTATACGCTCCAGCTTGAGGGGGAGTATTGGAAATAAAATAAAATATATTGTGTAAATATAAATTGATTAGGTAGATTGTAGAATAGGAAAGTTGTATATTTTTCCTTTATTTTGTTTCCTAAAATAATCTTGTACAAAGTGTATTTATATAGCCTCCTTGAGAGAAGAATACACATTGAAAATCATTCTCCAAAAATAATCTTTAACAGACATATTACCTTGTCGGATATTGTTCCATTGATCTAATAAATTACCATGATATGACAAAGGTAAATATTTGCGTTTAAGTCTCACTTTCATCTCCTCCCAGTCGACTACTGGTGGTTCATGACGTCTAGCAAGCAGATTCTCGACACTTTCCCAATACAATTGGGTGCTTCCTGTCAATTTCATTTTGGCAAATCGATATTTTCTCTCCTCGGAGAATTGGTACCACTCAAAGAAGCAGTCCATATCTTTCAACCATTTGGTCAACTCCCAAGGGTCTAGACGGCCATCAAAAGTTGGGGCCTCTATTTTAACTTGTTGTATTAACCTCTCGTCGTGTCTCTCTGGTGAAGGATTCCTACGAAGTTGCGCTAGTTCTCTATCGGGATTTTTAGGCCTAGTGCGTTCTTCAATTGTGTCCACCCTAGTATTTAGGTGTTCAATAGCTTCGATGATAGCTGCTAATTGGGTTTGTAATTGGTTGTCTGCCATAGTTCCAGATGATGTCAGTGTACGACCACTACGTAGGTGCATACAAAATTCTATGACTAAACTTGTTGATATCAATAACGACTTGGCAATATGGCTAATATAAACCTAGATTGTTTAAATGAAAAGAGACGTTAATTTTAGGTGCTGATTAAATTATAAGACAAATTAAAATAAGGTGCAAACAATAGTGCTGTATACTTTTTTTTAACGGAGGATCAAAGCACAAAAGAAACGAAAACAACTAAAATATTACTGGCTCAAGGTATATATAGTGAAAGTAAGCGGTTTGCGAGGGAGGATTTGTCGATAGGTGATGGAAAATAAAGATGGATAAAACAATACGGAATAATTGTGGGCAATGTGTTTTTATTTGGAAGGAATCAGTACGTTAGTGATTGGGGTCGCCGTGCACACAATAACTCAATTAAATACTACGATAGAGAGTAGTTAATATCACCAAAAATATTATGGAACGACGTTACCCGTGTTCGGAGGGCTCGACTGTGTAAAAACTTGTCGGAGAGTCGCCGGAGTGTCGTCGGAAAGTCTGGAAGTCACCGGAATGTCGCCGGAAACTGCTGGAAGTCGCCGGAATATCACCGGAGTGCCACTGGAGTTCTCTGGAGCCACTGGAAGGCTCGTCGGAGTGAGGCGATCCCGGTGGTGCTGTTCGCCGGAGAAGAGAGTCGCCGGAAGTCGCCGGAAAAAATGCTGGAGGGTCGCCGGATTCCGCAGGACCCCCTGGAAGGCTTGCCGGAGGAAGGCGAGTTCCGTGGTGAGGCTCGCCGAAGGAAGCAGCGCCGGAGGGTGGTTCCACGCGCGGAGAGAAGGCAACGCGCGTAGGTTTCACGCGCCGCGTGGATCTGACGCGCTGGAGAGAGACGGCGCGTGAGGACTCGCCGGAAGGTTGTTGGCGATGGGGTTTGGCCGGTGGAGGTCGCCGGCTGATGGTGGCCAGATCTCTGCGAGAGAGCAGATCTGAACGGGTTTGAGAGTTGGGTTCGCGCACAGTATTTTTGTTTCTGGGGAGACCAGATATGTTGTACAGTGATACCAAAGTTGATGTACAGTGATCGATTATTTTGCTTTTGTTCAATCAAAGTTGATGTACAGTGATGGAATGATGTTCGCAAGAGATGGAAACGGTTGGGGTTTACTCGAAGGTGGCTGTGTAATAGGGTTTACACTGGGCAGTCAGTTGCTGTGTAATAGGGTTTCAAGGGTTACGTTTATAGTTTGCAGTGGGCTGGGTGTGATGGATTAGGGTTCGAGATTGTTGAATATGAATCGATGTTTTGCTCTGATACCAAAGTTGATGTAGAACTCAATCGATTTAGCAAAAATAATTAGAAGAATAAAAGATTAGAAGAGAAGAAGAAGCCAAGAGAGAAAGAAGGAATCAACTCAATTCTTTAATCATTCAATAATCCATAATACTCCCAACTCAGGGTATAAATAAGCGACTAATCCTAAAAGACATGGGCCCAAGACAATAAGGCCCAAGACAATAAAATAGACTAAAATAAAAACATAAAACAAACGGGTCAAATAAATAAAACAAACATAAGAATTAAAAAAACTACTACTAGCCAATCCATAAGGCCAATGATTGGGCCTTTTTAGCCCGACGCCGATATACATGTCCATATCGGCCTTTGCCAATGGTGTCCGCATCAGAGTTCTGTCAAAAATATCATGTTCTGTAATAAAAAAAACTAGCTCCTAACTACTGCTTCTAAGATCATTTTTGGTCTTCCCCTCCCCTTAATACTATCATCTACCGAAATCAGGTCACTTTTCCTAACTACTGCATCATTCGATCTACGACGGAGATGTCCAAATCACTTTAATCTATTTTCTCTCATCTATCTTTATCGGTGTCATGCATAACATTCCATGAATATTTTCGTTTCTACCTCTATCTCATAGAGTATTACCGCACATCCACCTCAGCATTTTCATTTCGACTAACACTCATCTTACTTGAATGTTTGTTTCTTAATAGACCAGCACTCTGTGCTATATAACATGACTGACCCATAAAGATTCGGGTTGTGATCTAGTTGAGATGAGATGCTAGATCATAACTTGTTAGTCATTAAACAACAAAACTATAGTGAAAAAAAGCAAGATCGGCGCTCAAGTCTGATTGAAGATCGACTCAAATTCAATGAAAAAATGTATATCATAGCAAATACTATGGTGGTATGTTTTGAAACTTTAGGATATACCAATGCATAAATTGTGTTTCACAATGGTTTTTCACATTTTACCTAATCTTGATCTTTCTAGGGCATTGGCGTCACATATTTTTTCCTTTGTTTCTTTTCCTCACTTTTGTGTTCTAAGATTAACTTGGAAAGAAGAAGAATCAATCCATTTTTAGCTTCAAAGACAAAGGAACAATTTATGCAGGCTCTTGTATTACATAAAGGCAAAACCAATTCCAAAGACAAGTGGTTACATTCTACTTGTGTGAAAACTGCAAGTCTCATTATAATGGAAGCTTCACATCACACTAAGGTCGCAAAAACAACTAGTTCAATGTCTTCCGGTGGGTGATTTCGCTACTTTCTGAAAAGCTTCACATTCAATTTGATTGTCAAAAAACTTTAATTATCGGAACAAATTGCTACAATCGATTCAGTATTTAAGTTGGGAATGCGAAGTGAAACAATTGAACTACTCCGTTAACTGTGGTGACCGGACCCATGGCCTAGGAGAAAACCCCCTACGCTTCGGTCATCGACCGGACCGGAGGATCCACACTCATTATAAAACCCATTACAAAAACAACTATAAGGGCGTCGGTCATAGAAGTTATCCGGACCGTAGGGTCCGCAATACGGCCGACCACCAATGACCGGACAACAACCGTTCGGCGATCCTCTTCGCCGCTCGCGACCTCCTTTCGAACGGACCGGACCACCCGGAGGTCTAGCCTCCTGTCATTGTCGTGGGGGATCCATCGTGATGCCCCGTCCGTACAGCCTAACCCGGTCCACCAACCATCCAGGCCCACTAAAGGGCCCTCGACGTGCGGCCCACTCAATATTCTTGAGCCCCAAGTCAATATTTATCTATAAATACCCCTCGTGGGTACTGTTCACGGGATCGATCAATCAATCCAGATCCTAATCCCCGACCGCTACCGTCCGGTCTCCTCTCGTTTGCTTTGTCTTCTCCTCAAACAGTTACTAACTTAAGCATCGGAGGCTCCGTTGGTCAAAACCGACCGGCGGGCACTCACCATTGTTTTGCAGGAGCCAAGCAGGGGGATCCATTGTTTACCTGCAGGGACCACTCGAGCCATCGGCCAGCATCCGACAACCATATCCAGAGGACTAGTGACCGAAGGACCCGTTCGGCAGAAACCGGGTACACATTAACCATCACAGTAAAACAAAAAAATCATTTTTTAGATACAGGTCTACCTTGCAAGGAACAATGTTAGATCTTGGACCAAAAGTGGAAAACCAATTTTTAGTACTTGGAATGGTGAATGGCGATTATCTCATGAATAGAAAAACAGAGTTGGACTTAGGGAGTATAATATGGTGAACTATGAAATCATGTACTCCTGTGGACAATAGTTGATTATTCCATTCCCCTCATTCTGCTTTAGCCAATTCATAGAACAGTATTCATGCACAAGTATAGCCTAATTCTTCCTTCAGTTCTTTTTTCCGTTCAACCATAGTATCTGCTAAACATTACATAATGAGTCATATGGGTAGTCATGATGTCATCACTGGAATTCTAGATGCATGGGGCCTTCACTGCAAGGGTATTAGGGCATGTGATCTTGGACCAAACTAGTCACTATGAATTGTTAGCATGTTAGTTGCATCATCAAATTTGCATTTTCCGATGACATTATTACAGAAAACAATATACATGTTTTTCCAACAATAAGCTAATGCCTTTGTTCCTTCCCAATAATCAAATTTCCCACAAACAAGTTTATTCATATCTGGGACTGACACCAGCAAACGTTAAACACTCCCCGACACTCATTGGCTACGCCGCCAGGGATCAAAATGATCAAAGAATTTTAGTTTTACAACTGGACACACATTGGATAATTGCAAGACACATATTAATTATTAAGTACACATGATTTGCATTGCTAATTTCAAAAAACAAGCTTGAGTCCCATGATACAAAAACAAATGGTGTATATATCTAGGGCCAACTTCACATCGAACCCCGTGGTTTGGACTTGGTGCAGATCGCCCTTGCCATTTCAAAACTAACATATAATGTCCATATTGTTCATGAACCAATACACAAAGCTATATCCGATAGTGCTCTTTCCCACCCAACAAACAGACCCCGTGTGTTACAATGGTGGAGATTTATCGGTTGAAACCCAAATTATGTGTATCCCAAAACACAACCACTCAATTCAAGTTTCAAACCCATTGACAAGTACTCTCTCTCTCTCCCTCTCTCTCTCTCACACACACACATGTAAGCACGCGCGCACACACAAAAAGTACCACACTCACATCTCCCTTCTCTCACTCACCCATGGAAACTACAACAACAATTTAAAACCACCACTCCAAACCAATACCACCACACACCCCATCATCTTCGTGTCTTCCTAAACTAACATATGCACATTAATCTCCTTGAAATCGAGAAATATGGGCTGCAAAAAGGGAAATCTGTTTTTTCCTGTGTGCTTCTTGATTTCCTATTGAATCAGTTGTGTTAGGTCAAATAATTTCTCCTTATGGATGTCCTATATATGTTGGGTAATTCTATTGTTCTTGTATGTATATGTTATCTTTTTGCCATTTCATTTCTGATGTTTCCAAATTTTCTCTGCAAAGTTCCTTTTGTTGGGTTTTAGAAACTCTCCCAGGGACAGAAACTATGGACATACATTTTATTTGATGGCGCAAGTTTCTTACATTAGACATATGCCTTTTGTTTATATTTTTATTGGCACAGTATGTTAGGTAACAGGCGTGCTTGAAATTTATGTGGTTGGTGATTTGGATATGATTAATTTCTCCGTAGTTCTTTTTATGGGTGGAGCTTACTTGCCTTCATGACCCAAGAGGTAACAAATTTGGAATTACTCAAGATAAATTTTCTTTAAGTACTAAAATTAGTTATGGTTGTATGATTGAATATGGTTTTAGTAAACAAAAATAACATGTACTTGTGTCATTTGGAAGTGGAGGTCTATGATTGAAATGTTTAATCTGGGCAGTTTCTCACCTCAAAGTAAAACCTGAATCGTGCTTAACAAACTCACCCCCAATAAGAAGTAATAGTTTATGTACTTGTTAATCTTTTTTGCCATTTCAGTTTGCAAGTTTATGATGTTTCAAAATTTTCTTTACAAAGTTCCTTTTGTTGGGTTTTAGAAACTCTCATATTTAAGAGAAACTATAAACAATTCAGACCAAGGAATGTTTGGGACTTCAATTTTGACATCTAGAATTTCAACAAAGGTGTGCGATTCTTCAACTCAAGTTCCTAGATTTGTTAGCAAAGATGGACTACAATGAGTGTTTGAAAAATCTAATTTTTATTACTGATGTTTTTGCTAATTTTTTATATAGGTTTTGTTATTTATTTTTCTAGTTTCTTCATTGTTTTTGGTCAGTTACGTTCTGTGTTGTTGGAGATGTGAAAGTTGTGTTCGGATAATTTTAAGGACACCATAAAAAGTAAATGCAAGGTCACACGACTTGGTATTGTTGTATTTAATTGCAAGCATTAGTGCTGTTATTTTTCACTATGTATCTCTCTATGTTCCCTTCATTTGAACAGGAATCATAAACATGGATTGAAGATCTTTACAGAACATTTTGTGTTACTTTACCACTCTTTAGCCAAAGTATGCTTTCATTTGCATTACTTCGACATGGATGATCATTGTATTGAGGCAGTTCGCATTGTTCCCAGGACCTAAAATGCTAACAATAATAGCCCCAGTAGTTTAAAAACATTTTTCAATTGCCCATGCTTTTGGTTGTCTAGGATTGATACATGGGTTGTGGTTTGGGGGGGAATTTGGGGAAAGACGTTATAGATGCTTATAAGGTGCTCCTTACATTCTCGTTTTGACCAGGTGGATTAAAACTTGAGAGACAAATATATGAACTTCCTTGGACCTTTTTATAAGATTCAATCTACATTTGTTTCATGCAAAGTTCCAGGTTTAGTTTTTACAAGGAAGAAATATAGGTATTGTGATTTGTGACAACGGGATATAGATGTCATCCATTTAGAAAGGTATCCTGCAAGCAAAGTATAAGCATGCTTCTCTCCGTCTCTCGTGGGTACAAAGGGACTTTTGTTAATATCTTGATTTATCATACATTTTTTCTTTTTCTACTTCTCAAATGTGAAATTCTCATGTTATTAGTGTAAAAGAAAAAAATAGGACATTTAGATATGAGTTTCAAGAAAAAGAAGGGAAGTCTATTTTTTATAATTAATAAATTTATTTAAAAAGTCAAGGAAAAACAAAGGAAGTCTATATATTACCATTCTTTTTATTTTTCACCTATTATTAGTGCATACTTTATAAAACGAAACATGTTTAGATCTAAGGATTTGTGAAAGATAAAAAGAAATTAGTGATGGAAAAGGATTTAAATGTATTCCTTTTACCCCTATTTTTCATCTTCTTCATTACTTTCCTCAAATATTTAGCAGTTACAATATAAGTATAATTTTTTTACAAAAAAATAATGTGTTTCTGAGTGTGTTCGTGTCCAGATCCGTATCTGTGTCCGTATCTGCAGTGCATAGGCCACGATCCTATGTCAACCCATCAAGAAGCCTTACAACACCCTTCGCAAAATCCTTACGTGTTGTCAGGAACCTCCCGAAGTCACCCTTTAACCCCACGATTCTACCAGGACCATTAATGGCTCGATGACTTCATCTGTAATACCCTGAATTTCGATTAACTATAATTTGGTTAATTTTTAAGTTGCATTGACCAAGTTGGCCATGCATAATTATATGTTAGCCTAATTAGTTCAATTGGCTATGCAATGAAGTGGAATAATTTAATTGGTCATTCAATAGAACGAAATGTTCTGATTGGTGGAGGGGAGTTTTTACCTTGTGTGTCAATCATGCAGAATCATAACCTAAGTGGAGCATATATCAGAAGCTTTAGACCATCAAGTAGCCTTACAACACCCTTCGCAAAATCCTTACGTGTTGTCAGGAACCTCCCGAAGTCGTCCTTTAACCCCACGATTCTACCAGGACGTTCAATGGCTCGATGACTTCATCTGTAATACCCTGAGTTTCGATTAACTATAATTTGGTTAATTTTTAAGTTGCATTGACCAAGTTGGCCATGCATAATTATATGTTAGCCTAATTAGTTCAATTGGCTATGAAATCAAGTGGAATAATTTAATTGGTCATTCAATAGAATGAAATGTTCTGATTGGTGGAGGGGAGTTTTTACCTTGCGTGTCAATCATGCAGAATCATAACATAAGTGAAGCATATATCAGAAGCTTTAGACATAACGTTAAGTCCACCAATTCTCTGTATTTGTTTGGGAGAGAGGAGAATGGAAAGAAGTGAACAGGAGGTCAAAAACATGGAGAAACCTCGTTAGAGTTCTGATTATCTTCTTGGTAAGTCTAACGATCCATACGTTAAATTCACATTCTAATTGAGAAATCCTGAATTGGTTTTAACAAAATTCCTTTTCAAAAAGATTTTTAAAAAGTCTCAGTAAATTTGCGATTAATCTTCGTTGGAAACGAGTACAGATCATTAGTTTTATACCTTTAAATTGAAGGTTTTTACCTATAATTTCAGCAAGCGTTAAGGGTTTTGCGATCACAGCAGTTTAGACTTTCTAACATGAAAAAATTGTAGTTTTGCATCATTGTACCTGCACATAGTTGGGTTGTACACTCGAGCTCTCGGAAAACTTTTGAAAAATCATGGTGTACCAATGCACAGGATATTTGTACCGGTACATGGGATATTTTTTAGAAAATCAAGTTTTCCCGATTCATCGAGTCTTGTTCCTCTTGGATTATTCCCAAGCCTCTCCACCATGACTTTTGAAATACATAAAGGCCTTCTTTGATGCGAGAATTTGGGAGTTTGAATTGAATTCTTCAATTAACCCTTAATTAAGTATGAGTTCGAGGAATTAGGGAAAATCGAGTTTATTAGACAAGTGTCTCCAAGTTATGTGTTAAGTCTAATCATGACTCTAAGATGATCAATTATAATAGGCATAAGAGGTTAGACTTGAACAAAAACACCCATAAATATTTTGTTGTGGGATAGTTAAGTGTTAATGATAAATTCGTATATTAGATGTTGAGACAAATACTTCAAGTACGTCAGAAACAAGGTTGTCATCTCTTGCTTATTGAGATGAGTGTTTGATTCATAGATGTTGTACTATTGAACATGTATTATTTATTGATGTTGATTCCATATATAATTGTTCTTTGTTTAAGGCATCGTGCCAGGAAACGATTGTTGAGGTTGAATTACTGCTTATGCTTAAAATAGTTCAATCGACTCTCTTATTTTATTGGTAGTTGTACGCCATTTATATTATGTTGACTGTGTGCCATTACATAAAAATTGTAGGTTGTTTACATATGGTTGAGTGGAGGCTCAGTTTTGATGCTTTATGCATTCCGTATAAAATCTTTTAATTCTATATTTGTTCGTTCATGGTTCAATATCCATGTCTCATATACACTCCTGAAATCCTTTTGTGTTCATTTTTGCAGGTCGCTAGAATTGACCACTATTGGTCGAGTCGGTATTGTCGCGTCTTATTCTGGGAGAATGCGAGTCAAGTGTAACATTTACCTTCGTATATTGTTGTGGTGTCTAGAACGAGGTTATATTTTCTTTAGTACTTGTTGAAGTAAGTTGTGAGTACTCGGTTTGGTTTTGTAGTTTTGGTTTGAGTTGTGTTGTGGCCTATGTGCGGGTATGTCTCATGACTAATAGTTGTACTGTGCAGTATTAACTGGAGCAATGTGTTTGATTTTTGTTTAAAATTTTCCTTTGTCAGTCTTCCGCTGTTAGTAGTAATGAACCTTCATTTGGGTAATTCATATATACTCTAGTTGTTAATCTTAGATTCTGTCTCCTTGCTTGCTAGAGTTAATGATAGTTGGAGTTGCTCGCCACGTGTTAGTGTCAGAACAAACTTATTTGAGTTCGTGGGGGCGTGCCATCATCGACCTCCAATAGGTCGGAAAGAGTATAGGAGCCACATAGGGGGCAAAGGTGAAGAATTAAGGAACACCATATGTGTATTATATTCAATTTAGATGATTTTTCCCTTCTGCTTTGGCATTTTCTTCTAAAAGTAATTGAATTTCAAAATTGGTTGCTCACATGTTATGAAAGAGGTTAAGCATTTTGACTTTTCGTGAAGCTGCTGATGCTTTACGAATAACTTATATCACCTTTGTTTCTTTTACTATATCGATATTTGTCTACCTTCTCTTAAACATTTTTGTGACACTTTTTCCTTCTCATTTTCTAGTTACTAAATGGCGGAAGCTATTGCTCTACGAGACAATGAACTGACTTTGATCCGAAAGTCGGTAATGGTTATGGTAGTTTTGTTAATTCCATTGCATTTTATATCTATAAGTAATACCTCTTCCGTGTGGTAAAGGAAAAGAATCAATATCTAATCATAACCAATGTCATTTTTTCATATCCTTAATTGTAAACAACTAATGAATTTAGTTTTTGTAGTAGTATTTGAGTTCTACACTACCCAGGTGCTTGCTTGTTTCTCCGTATTTAGATTTTTTAGAAAGTTCAAGTTTTAAGCCTTCAAGGAAAGGAAGTGATATCAACATCCAGACGTATGAGTTGCTATATAATATTATGGTGTCATACTCCCTTCGCCGTATTCATTTTTTTTATAAAAAATCCTTGGTAATTAGATCAGTAGTTTCCATTTTTTCGTATTGTCTTCTTTTGGTGTTATCTTCTTAAGAAACGACATGACAATGATGAGTTATATGAGTTATAACACGAATTTCAAGTGATCAATCCGATAATGTATTGTCTTCATATGTGAAACTTAGTAAGACTGGTGTGAGAGAAATCGAAATTGGACTACATGGCCTATTAGGTTTGTTTCGTTCCTTTAGGCAGCGGCATTAGCTAGTTATATACATGCTTGTACATATATATGTCAAATATAGGCAGACTAGTGTTTGCCCGTGCCGTGTGGCACTTGGGACCCACGTAGGCCACGTGCAAAGTACGACTGGGACATAAAAGGATGACTGGGACAACCGCTGTGAAATGTAATATAGATATAAGCTAGTTTGTACAGGGCAGGGTATGCCCAAATGGACCGCTGAGAAGGCCCGGATTTACTCCCTTACGTGTTCTGGGTGGCGTGCGTATGGGGCACGTCGCGCTTTCGGGTACAAAGCGTTTTTTTATATAAGCTAGTTTACTAACTAGGTCCCTTTATTAGGGTAATTAAATCACACATTGATCAAGTTACTTAAATATTTTCAATCTAATATCCAATCTTTTGGCCTTATTTTTCATCTAACCATAACTTTTTGATCACTTCTTTTCTATTGTTTCAGTAAGTAAATCCCAATGCATGCGACATAAAAGACAAATAAATAGCTAATATTTTAATGCATACAAAAAATTATTTCATTGTCCAGCACTTGATGTTCTGTCAAGAAAAAAAAACTAAGGGACAAATAACTACCCCTATGCTTGATGTGTGAAAAAATTGCATTTGACAACAATAAAGATAGAGGCCAACAGAATGACACAAATATTAATACCAAGAATATACACCCCAAACAGACAGTACGGTTCGAGATAGTCTTTTCATGAATGTGGAAACGACATCATTACCAGTACTTGGGAATTGGGTTAAGAAGAAGAGAGGGATTAGGGTTGTAATGTCATATCGTAATAAACCCAAATAAATACAAAGAGAATAAACAAAAAAATGAAAATTCAAACCAATTATCCTAAAATCAAGGGCCTTAAATCAAGGCCTTGACTAACTATCAATCATGCCTAAAATAAATCTCAATAGTAAGAGAGAAATAATCTCCAACACTCCCCCCTCAAGCTGGGCGAAGATATCCACAAGACTGAGCTTGACACGTGATGACTGGAGAAGAGATGTCCCGACAGGTTTAATAAACATATCCGCAATCTGTCCAAAGGAGGGAACAAAGCTAGGAGTGATAATCCCTGAACAAACTTTCTTCCGAATAAAATGAACATCAACCTTAATACGTTTGTTCTCTCATGGAGAACCGAATCCGATGCTAGCATAATAGTAGACTTATTATCGCACACTAGGGTGGAAGGGCATGAAGCTAGAAAACCAAGTTCTGACAATAATAAGTGCAACGAAAGAAGCTCACACGTGCCCTGAGCCATGACACGATACTCGACCTCGGCTGATGATCAAGAAACCACAACATGTTAGTTTTCCATGACAGCATATGGCGGCCACAGAATGTACAAAAACTAGAGGTAGATCGCTTGTCAGTGATAGATCACGATCATCACGTATAGTCTGCATCAGTGAAGCAAGAAATCCTAGAATGTTCTCCAGCTGCATAGAACAACCCAAGACCAGGATTGGACTTGAGGTATCTGAGAATGTGATGAACAACATGGAGATGGGAGGTACGCATGCATGTACTAACTTACTACACTTACAGGAAATGTAATATCTGGTAGTGTGTTCGTCAAATAGATGAGGTGACCTACAAGTCACTGATACATTGATGGATCTGGGAGTAGATCACCCGACTCAACTGGAAGTTTGGTATTGGGGTTCATAGGGGTAGAAGCAGGCCAACATCCAACCATACATATATCCTGAAAGAGGTCAAGAGTATATTTCCGTTGGGACAAGAAAATCCTACGGTGCGAGCGAACGATCTCAATACCGAGAAAATATTTAAGAGAACCCAAGTCCTTAATTTCAAAGGATTGTCTAAGTTGTTTTACCCGAATAATGCCAGAAGTACCATCGCCGGTCAGAAGAATATCATCCACATATACAGAGAGGATGATGCAAGAACCATCAGGGCGACGACGAATAAAGTATGTGTGATCCGAGTGACAACGAACAAAGACCAGAATAGTCACCACTGAACTAAAATGGAAGAACCATGTCCTATGAGACTGCTTCAAACCATAGAGCGACTTCTGAAGACGACAAACCTTCCAAGAATACTCCCCTTCAACCCGAAAACCAGGAGGTGGGTCCATATATATAATCGCTTGGAGATCCCCGTTCAAGAATGCATTCATGACATCAAGCTAGTGAAAAGGCCAAGATGAACAGCAGCAATAGAGACCAGAAGATGGACCGTAGTCAACTTGGCCACAGGAGGCAAATGTAGCACAAAAGTTCTTTCCCGGAATCTGAGTGAATTCTTTGGCCACCAAGCAGGCCTTGTACCGATCAACCGTACCATTAGACAAAAACTTGACAGTGAAAACCCACTTGCAGTCGACGGTCTTCTCTCCACGAGGTAGAGGGACAAGATCTCAAGTATGATTTTGTTGTAAGCCATCCATCTCGGATTGCATGACAGTCACCCAAAGGGGATTCTGAAGAGCCTCAAACACAGACCGATGAATAGGTACTAAATCAACTAGGCCAAGAAAAGAGGAGTAGGAACCTGAAAGTCCCTGATAAGAAACAAACTGGGCAAGAGGATGATTAGTACTACTAGACCTAGAACAACCATAGCGATCAGGGGCATGACGATCACTAGTGGGATAACGACGAAGAGGAGATGCATGCACTAAAGGGTGAGAAGCATTACCTGGGTCCGGAGAAGATGGTGCAGAAAGTCCTGAACATGAGGGCGCTGACTATATGTCTGGGACAGAGCACCAGTGACCACAGGAGGAAGTGGTACGGGAGCAGCAAGAGAAGGTATAGAAGTAGCAAGAGGAGGGGAGAAGGTCTCCATAATGGAATCAATGACATGAACATGTCGCAGAAGCAAGCAAAGTCGTATCAACGGAGACCTCCTCATTGATGGGATGAGCATGAGGAAGAGTACATGCAAAGAAAAGAATAGTTGCCAAAAAATGGCATCTAAAGTGTTGAATAAGTACTGAGAGATAGGATCGTAACACCGATAACCCTTCGACTGGGAGGAGTACCTTAAGAAGATGCACCAGATAGACTTGTTATCCAGTTTTGTACGAGTGGGACTATGGTCTTGAACAAAGCAAGCGCAGCCAAACACACTAGGCAAAATGGAAAAAAAGGTCTATCGGGCTAAAGCAAATGTATAGGAGTCTTACCCTGAAGGACCCGAGAAGGAGTCCGATTGAGGAGAAAAGTGACAGTGAGTACAACAAAATGCCAAAATAATCTTGGTATGTTTATCCCACATAGAAGACAACATAGAAGACATCTGACCAAAGACATGATAGAGCGGTTCTTGCGTTCCGTCACACCATTCTGCTCAGGTGTGTAAGGGCAAGTAAGTTGGTGAAGTATACCCTGCTTAGTTAATTGATCACAAAAATCATTAGAGTTGTTCTTGCATTCCGCCACACCATTCTGCTCAGGTGTGTAAGGGCAAGTAAGTTGGTGAAGTATACCCTGCTTGGTTAATTCAGTACAAAAATCATTAGAGAAATACTCACAACCATTATCAGATTTGAGATGACGAACAACTATTTTATACTGGGTTTTAATTATTTGTAAAAGAGAAGTGAAGATAGGAAGAACATCAGACTTTTTTTAGCAAATAAACCCAAGTACACCTTGTGTAATCATCAATAAAGGTCGCGTAATATTTATGGCCTGAAAGGGCAGTGATAGGAGAGGGTCCCTACACATCTGAGTGTATAAGGTCAAAAGCACTGGGGACACGGTGCATACAAGGAATATAGCATGTGCGTGTGTGTTTAGATAATTCACAAACCACACAATGAAAATTAAAATCATTGCAAGCTTTATTCAATTGAGGAAAAAGTAAACACAAATACCGAAAGTTAACATGACCCAAACAAGTATGCCAGAACTCTAGAGTTTTAAAAGAAATATTAGAGGACTCAAGAGATATAGGTAAAACAGATGCCTAAAAACTAGAAGGATACATGTGTTGTCCTAGAAGATCGCCAAAATAGTAGAGCACATCACATTCATGTCCCCTGCCAAATATCCTCTTCAAACATCGGTCCTTCAAGAGACAACAAGTGGGTAAGAAGACAACACAATCAAAATCCTTAGCAAGGCGACTACCAGAGAGGAGATTATAAGCAAAATTGGAAACATGAAGAACAGATGACAATGTGATATCTAGGGAGAGACAAACAGTGCCCTTACTAGAAATATAAAAAGTAGAACCATCGGCTAGAAAAATGGATTGATTAAAAGGGATAGAAGGAGACGAAAACAAAGATGATTCACAAATCATATGATCATTGGATCCAGAATCCAAAATTCAAGTGGGATGATACGTCCTAACATGCAAAGCAGTAGGTATACCTGTAGCGAGAGTAACAGTAGATCCAGAGGAGAAAGAAATGCCAGAATGAGGAAACTGTATCTGGAGAAACTGAGCCTACAACTGCTGCATCTGAGCCTCAAGGCGACTGATATCTGGAGTGGCTGAGGAAACAGGTGTGTCAGCAATAACAGCGAAGCATGAAGGTCCTTTTCATTTGTTCCTATCATACTTCTCACGGAGTCCGGGATGAAGTTTGAAGCACTCGTTCTTTGACATGACCAAGACCACCATAGTGAGAATAGAGAGGTCTTCCCCCAGAGGGACGGGGACTGGAGCCCAAAGAAGCGACAAGGGCTATCTAATAAGCAGGAGGAGGAACCTCGAAAGGCATAGGAGGGACCAATATCAGGCACCTACACTCATCACCATCAATAATAGCAAATGTCTCATAAAGGTGAGACATAGGAGATGTGTTTATAAGCTGAGTTCGAAGAGATTCAAACTCAGGCTTTAAACTCATTAAAAACCGATATGTATGTTGGCAGTTGAATTTCTTGATATGAATGGCACCATCATTAGGATAATCATTGGAGGTAACCAAAGTAGTCGGCAACAGATAAGCCAAGGAAGGCACGAGAAACCTGAGCAATCTTCGATAAAGATAAAATATATGAGCCTCGTTATGCTCGTGAGAATACATCGGTAACAATGAGGTCCATAACCCATGAACGGTATTATGGAACATAAACATGTGATAGATACGATTCTCCGTAGAGTTGAACAACCATCCCAAAATTGTACAATTGTCGATATCCCATTGCACAATTTTGGGATTATTGGCGACAGGCTTGGGTTCATGACCAAAAATCCAACCGAACTTGCCTCTTCCTCCAAGGTAGAGACGGAATGAATGAGACCAAGCAGCAAAGTTTCTCTCATCCAACAAAACACTCGTAACATGGTGAGCAGGTGTATGTTGGGAGAGAGAAAGATCTGGATGTGGCAGAGGCGGAGCAATAGTAGTGATAATTGAGGTCTAGGTATCAGATGGAGGCATGGTGAGTGACTGAACCCAAGTGACAAAAAATTGAGAACCAAGAGAATCTAGTGCAACAAAAAATGACGCGGGTCATCGGAGAATAATAAGTAGTCTGGACTAATAAAGAGAAGATGGGGACTACTATATCTCATTTAATGGATAAGAAAGAGCAAGAAATAGTAACCGAAAAGCTGTTAAAATAGAGGAAATGCAGTAGTGAGTGGCTGCACAGAAGAGGCCAGAGGCCCCGAGGATGTGACAAGGAGAGTTGCGAAGGCAACGACAACATCAAGGGGGACTGCGAAAGCAGCAGGGGGCTGCGTTGTGGCTCAGGCGGGTGCCAACCGACAGCCACATGTTGCGGCTGGTGGTGATAGAGGTTGGCGCCAACTGTGACGTAGGCGGTGGTGTGGCCGGCGAGTGGTGAAGGATGAGTTTGGTGGTGCGATGGTGGCTCTGATACCAAGAAGAAGAAAGGGATTATGGTTGTAATGTCATATCTTTCCAAAGAGTAATCAACCCAAATAAATACAAAGAGAAGAAACAAAAAATGGAAAGTCAAACCAATTATCCTAAAATCAAATGTAACTATCTAAGAAGCACGGGTACTCCAAAAATGGCGATGTACGAGTACCGGGTACTTTGTGGGTACGGATACGGCAATGGGTACTTCAAAAAACGTATCGGGTACTTTAAAAACGTACCGAGTACTTTTGACTTAAATGAGTACGGTAGTGATACTTCGTGGGTACTTGTATGGGTACGTTTGGGGAACATTGCATTTTAAAAAAATGAATGAACAAACCTAATAATTTTAAACTCATGTGTAATTCTCATTCTCTTAGACATGAATAGACCACATATGTCATTTAGCTCTATATTTACAATCGGACATCATAAGTTAGAAGACACGTTCAAGACTTGAGACTGACAACTGATTCCACTGGTGACTGACATCAGTCCTTAGTCGTTAGTTTCTCTTTCTCTCGTGTTGTTCAATATCTAATGAGAACTGGAGTGATAATCATCGTTTACAAACTTATTTTGTATTTGATTTTCTACTTATTTTTCACTTTTATTTATATAAAATAAATTCTTATGAGAAGAGATATTTTATTTTTTCTGTAAACTAATCATTGCTTTGATCTAGGCATGTTGAACTAGATATATGAACTTTTAAACTTTTATTTATCTCTTTTTGGTTGTAAAATAGGTTTATATTTATTTTATGGAATACAATATAGTAAAATAATAAATAAACATATAAGTAATTTGTCGTACCCCTGTCGTACCCGTACCCAACTTTTTTAAGTTGCTGGCATTTCTAGTACCCGTACCGTACTCGTATCCCTTACCAATACACATGCTTCATAGCTAACTATCAATCATGCCTAAAATAAATCTCAATCATAAGAGAGAAATAATCTCCAATAGGTTAAATTAAATGCTGAAAAGTTTTCCAAGTGAGGAAACCTTCAATATTATTCCCCATGAATGGAGAGCATATTCAACTCAGTCAACAATGTTTGACAGTGATAATTTGTAGTGGAAAGCAACTTTTTTGGCAATATGACATGTCCGGTTATAGACTCTTAATTAAATCTTAACAAAGTACTAGGAATTTGAGTTGTATGAGAACAAACTTCTTTCCTTTTGTTTGCATTTGCAAAAGCTAATAGAGATGCTTTGGTATTCATCAAAGTGAATTGAGAGTTTACGGTTCTATCATTCTACTCAAAGTTAAACAGTTGTGTATGTCGAAGGAAACAAAGGAAGATTAAGATAGAAATGAAAATATGTTGTATGAACATGTGACCACCACTAAGCATAACACCAAGAGATTGTTGAGTTCAAACAAACAACACACTGTGTTAAAAAAAAGGGCGACCCAGTACACGAAGCTCCCGCATATGCGGGGTCTGGGAAAAGGTTGATGTATGTAGCCTTGTCCCTACAAGCAGAGAGTCCATTTCCGTGAATCGAACCCATGCCCTACAGGCCACAATGGGGTAGCTTTACTGCTACGTCGAGTCCGTCCTTCAAACAACACGATGTGTTGCTGAGGAATAATATCTTCGAATGGTTATAATCCCTATAGGTATTACAGATTTCATGATAGTTTCGCTCGACTCAAAGATTAAAAGCTACTCCCCACAACCAAAAGAACTGTTGGAGAAAGAAATTATGAGAAGACAACCAGACTGAGAAGGTAGAAGAAAAAATGTGGTGACAAAAGAAGCGGGCCTGTGTACAGTGCAGATGAAAATTCAAAAGACATATCAGGGTCATGCAATTTTCAGCGACATTCGAGTCTAGCGAATGATATTTAACACATGATTTGTCACTGAATAACCTGATGCCAAGTAAACAATATAAAGTGGACCAAGAAACTTGGCTTCTTTCAATACCATCATATGGGTTGACAAATCGCAACCTAGATTTCCATTTTACCTAAACTATTAAATATCTAGAACAAAAGAGTAAAATACAGAACCAATTTTTTTGAAATGGAAGACTTGAATGCCAAATATCTTTAGGAGCTCGAGTGGTTTGGATTCCAGCATTAGTAGAAGAAAATATAGTTAATTGGCTATAAAGGAGAGGCAGACACCAAGGAGCTAATTTTTTCCCTGTGTTGGCAGTTGATCTAAGGTGAAAAGTGAAAAGAAATCAAAAAGCAGTTCTATTTGTTGTCCATTTTTTCGAGTCGGCTTTCTTGATTGGTCTTCAGAAGATAGATTTTTTCATGGTGGTGTGGGCTCACCAAGAAATCTTTTCCAGTGCTGACGTGGATCTCGGGTGACGGAATACGGCGTCCAGAGATGTGGTTTACTTGGACTAATAAGAATGGAGGGATGGGTGATAAGAAGAGTAACTAGACATGGCAATATAGATTCCCTGAATCAGAGTCTTATTTTGTTGCTCCTGTGATCTCTAATCACAGTTTTCTTACTGTCACCATATTGCCTAACTCTGCTAAGAAGAATTAGCAGAAACCCTTCAAATTTTTTAATTTTTGGATCTAATCTTAAGTTTTCTGATCCTCTCCAACAACCTTGGTCTGAATGTTAAGTTGTCATCAAAGGCCTGTGTGAAGTTAAGGTTCTCAATTTTTTGCTGAAAGTCCTTAAAAATTATATAGTGAGATTAGTAGAGTAACAGTTAAAGCCAACGAAACCTTGATTAAATTCCAAGAAACTTATTCTCTGAGTAAATCAGAATCTGGAGAAGTATTTGTTGTTCAAGCACAAGGCTTTGATCAAGGCTGAAGATTCTTTCAAAGACAAAAATCAATAATTTACAACTGGGCGATCAACATGCTAGTCATAGGAAAGTTGCATGCAACAAACTTAGAAATAAAATCCTTTATGTAAATAATGATCAGGGACAGAGGATTGAGGATCCTGCAGATATCAAGAAAGTAATAGTGGGTTTATATCATGACTTTTTGGGCAGCAGATTTGCTAATAATGAGGACACGATCATAGCTATGCAAGAGATGCTGAAATTTAGAGTTCCACCAGAGATCAAGCAAGTTTGATTAGATAAGTTTCAGGTATAGAGGTGAGGAAATCTATGTCTTCCACCAAATGGAATAAGGCACATGACTTGATGGTTCAATGCAGCTTTTTGTCAGAAGAAACCGAGGTATTGTGGGATCTGATACAGTGCATGCTTTTCAATCTTTTTTCATTAACGATTGCCTTCAATAAGATTGGAATGCCACAGCTATCACTTTGACCAACAGAACTGGATGCCCTTCACCTATTATAGCCTAACTGAATGTTGCAATGTGATTTACAACTGTCGGACCAGTATCTTAGCAAATAGACTACAGCCTATCTTACCTTTTGGTATAAGTCAATCTCAGTTAGTCTTTGGTAAGGCAGATATGTAGCTGCCAATATTCTCCTTATGCAATAGATTATGAGAAATTACCGGAAGGATACCTTTCCTGCTAAATTACCATAAGGATAGCTTTGCAGCTAGATGTGCAATCAAAATAGACCTTAAGGAAACCTACAACTCAGTAGATTGGGGTTTCGTGTGGGAAGTGATGCATGTTATGGACTTTCCTCCTCAGTTCATAAATTGGGTCAGAACTTGTGCCTCTACTACCTGGTATTCAGTAGTTATTAATGGTGAACTGGAAGCACTCTTTATAGGAGGAAAGGGTTAAGACAAGGTGATCCCATGCCCCCATACTTGTTCCCTTGTGGCAGCGGAGGGATTCTCTGCTATTTTACAGCCCAAGATTAGGAAGGGTGTGTTTATTTAACTCGGGAACATGAAGTTGGCATCGCTAGTTATGGTCTAATGTGAAAGACTGTTAATCTTAGCCATCCACGATTGCAGGCAACTTATTGTTGTGGTTAGTGGGGCTGATGCCAATTCTCTTACTTTTATGAAGGAAACTCTAGATGAATTCTATCAGTTTTTAGTATTACAGCCCAATTTGGAGAAGAGTATTATTCTCTTTTTTTAGTAAGTGCACCTATGAAGCACCAGTATGGGTACGGCATACGGATAAGACATGTTACAGGTATGGCGACATGGAAAAACTTAAAATAACACGCCATGGATGGGGTGTGCCTTCAATTTTTATAATAAATAAATATTGTATGTATAAATTAGCAACAAATCTAAGAATACTTCATATTGATCTAGCCAATGTGAAACCTCAAGTGTTTATCTACTTTCTTAGGCACGGTTCGATTTACTCCCAATAAACTTTAAGCAAATGTGCCTAAACTTTGTCCTAGAACTTATATTCTCAGCTGGAATTCAGTAGTTCAGGAATTTATGAGCAGAGATAGGATTATGATAGATGGTAGCACTAAAGAGATGGGCGACTGTGTGCACGAAGCTCCCGCATATGCGGGATCTGGGGAAGGGTTGATGTACGCAGTCTAACCCTACAAGCTGAGAGGATGTTTCCGTGAATCTAACACGTGACCTACAGGTCACAATGGGGTAGCTTTACCGCTACACCGAGTTCGCCCTTCCCTAAAGAGAGGGGTAGACCTAAATTAATTTTAGAAGAAGTAGTTAGCAAGGATATAAGTTTACTAAGTATAACGGAATATGATGCACTTGAATGAGCACATTGAAAAAAAATTCATATATCCGACACCAATTAATTGGGACTCAAGATTCAGTTTGGATTGGTTTATTTTTAAAGTGGCTATTTTGGGCTTTTAGGACTAAATAAGAAGCGCATCACGACTCCTGCTTGTATTCGTAGAGATGTGGATTCGCTGAGTTCAACTTTATAAGTTCACAATATCCTAATCTTCACCTCATAAGGTTTTCGATGAATTAAATAAATGCTACTCTAGGCACCAAATTTTTTAACAAGACTCAACACGGTCACAAGAGAAACCAAGAACACATAAAACAACATCCGCCTAACCTAATTAAGATACAACAATCAATTCTGAGAGCTTAGGCGAACAAGACAAGCTAAACACTAATTACCACACAAAAAACACAAACAAAACGCGGCCTAATAATGGGGAAAATATGCACCATCCAAATGTCAATCTTGTAAACTCGCACGTGTGATGAAATACAATCACCCCACAATCACATGACAGAAAATCATGCAAATAAGAAATCCAAAACCTAACATATTCTAATATGTTCAACAACTCACTGCAACTCCGATTACTGTGGCATCGAAACCACCACAGTAGAGGAAAAAATAGATGACAGGACGGAAACCCAGTCAATAAAGTTTTCAAGGCCAAAAAGACAATGCCTCTTCAAAGTGATCAGTGTTATCAAAGGCCTAACTGAGGCTTGCCTTGAGATGAGACGTAGGTAAACTGCCTCGAGGTGATGTTTTTCAGGTTGTGATCACATTAGGCGAATGGCCGAGGCTCTTTGAGAAGAACGCGTGGACCGCCTTTTACGCCTAAAGAGTAAAGGCGAACGCCTCGCGTGAGGGAAGGGGGAAAGGTAATCATTTTGTGATTGGAGGCTGGAGTCGTGTAAAAGCTGGAAAATTGTCAAAAAGGGGACATACCAAGCAGTCTCTGTTTCTATCGACAAGGAAGGAAGGCGCTCTTTCTCTGCTTCTGCCATCGACGTCTTAATCCAGCTAGGGTTTCGAACCTTTCGAACCTTTCGAACTCGGGCAGCTCTCGATCTCGCTTTGTCTGTTGTCGGTGGCTGCTGTTGATCTCGTACAGTAATTTGGATTTTTATTAAGAATATTTTGATTAAAAAAAATATTCACATCTTTATTTTCTCCCCTTTCTTATCCAAACAGTATCCTTAAGGACAAAATACGAATGGGCCGTTTTTGCCATTTCCCGATCAAATTTTTACGATCCGAATTGTTTAATGTGTTTAGAAGGTATTTTTTAGTATCCCTGCAAAAAATGGTAAAAAAAATATGACCGGAAAAACCTTTATCTGATCAATTTTTTCATAGACTATTTATTACAGTTTTATAAAAAAAATTGTCCAGATGAAACCCTTTCCGAGCAAATTTTTTAGCGATTCCTCGCGGGTACCCTTAAAAACACGTGTTAAAGATATTGAACGGTTCGGATCATAAAAATTTGATTTAAAAATGATACGTCCGTATTTTGTCCTTACCGTTAAGTTTGGACAGGATATTTTCTGGACTATTCATATATTTTATATTTGGAATTCTATATATAAAATATGTTTTTTAAATACAATTCATTTTTTAAATAAAATTAGTTCCATTTGGGATTCGTTCCTTTGAAATATTTGTTTCTTTTTAGAATATTAGAGATTCATTCTATTTAGAAGATTTGTTCTGTTAAAAGATTTGTTTATTTTAGAATATTGAAGATTCATTTCATCTGGGGAATTCATATCCTTAAAAGACTCGTTTCTTTTGTTTGGAGTATTTTTAGAATATTCGTTTCTTTTGTTAGAGTTTTGTTCCTTTAGAAAATGTTACGAAAATATTGTATTCGTCAAATATGATTCGTTTCTCTTGAAATTTGTTTCTATGATTCTTTTGTGTTCATCTAGAAATTTGATTATATGAATATTGTGTTCGTCTAGAAATTTGATTATATGGTTTTTTTGTGTTTGTCTAATAACATGATCTTAGGAGTTGTCTTCATCTAGAAATTTGATTCTAGGATTTTGTCTTCGTTTGTAAATTTAATTCTAGAACTTTTAATCTTCATCTACAAATTTAATTCTTGGATTTTTGTCTTCGTCTAAAAATTTGATTTTAGAGTTTTTAACTTCGTCTAGAAATTTGATTCTACGATTTTGTTGAATTGAACATTTACGATTTTTGATCTTAGGATTTCTTTTAACCTGTTTGACATCTAAGAGGTCATCTTAGGATTCAATGCATGGAAGCATTGGCTTTTGAAAATTTAATTACAGGATTTAAGAGGGTGGGCGTCTAAAAATTTATTTCTAGGATTCATGAGTATTTAGAATCTAAGAGTTCGTCTCCTAGGATTCAAGATTTTTTTAATTGTGGAAATTTGATTCTAGATACAGTTTTTTATGTTGCATGAATTTGACCTCGGGTTTTTTCTTTTTTTGAAATTCACGAGAGGATTTGTTCTCATCTTTGATGTTTTTCTTGATGTTACAGGAATTTTGTTCGTGTGAAAATTTGCTCTTTCATAGATTTTTTTTAAGATTTATTCCTTTCAAAGTTTGTTTGGAAATTTGTTTTTTTTAGAATTTTCTTCAAAGTTTGTTTAGAAACTTCTTCTTTTTAGAATTTTCTTCAAAGTTTGTTTAGAAACTTCTTCTTTTTAGAATTTTCCTTAAAATTATTTGGAGAATTTATTCCTTTTGGGAGATTTATAAGGGGTTTTGCCATGTTAGAGTTTTTTGGGGAGTTCTCTCCTTTGATGAGGAGAGAGTTTGGCTCCAAGCTAATATTTGATATTTTTGTTCTTATGGAGTATGTGTTTTTGTTATTTTTTTTCTACTTTTGATTTACTCTTATGAAGTTATTCTTCTTCATTTCTTTATGGGAATAATTAAGGCCACTTAGGGGTCTTTGGTTTTGTCATGACCCGTCCCAATAAATCATTTAAATTAAAAAAAATATCGAACGAGTACGTGACAAAAAACCTAAAGTACACAATTTCGATTTCTCAATTCCAAAAAAACCTCAAGACATGTCTTAATACTTATAATCTTAATAAATAAAAATACTTTGCCAATAAAAGCTCCATTTTTATAACCACAATATTAGCTACTCAACTACAGCGGAAGACTGAATAATCAACTCTACTTCACAAGTACAGATTTCACAATAACAAACAATATAGAACTGCAAGGCTCTACTACACTATTAACTGAAAGAAATACCAAAAGGCAAATGGCTAATAATGCCCCTCTAAAGCCAATAAGGCTACGCAACAGACCTAGGTACTAAACCATCAGCTAAATAAACTCCAACACCATCTGAGTAAAGTTATACTGCTCCAAGCTAACTGTAGTGGACTCAAGCACACAAGCCTCCTCAACCTAGACTCCCAAGCCAAAGAAAAAAGCAAAACAAGTAAGGAAATCTAGAGTTTGTTAGATTTGAACATCAAAACATATGGCTAACAAGAATTATAATTACAGCAGGGTGAAGTAAATTAAAAGCATTAAAACTAGTTATTACCAGCATTGGTTCATGAACTTCTACATAAGTACTCATTAACCCATTTATGTCTAATTCACGACTTCTTACTTAATGAATTCACCTTAACCATTACTCCACAATTAGGGTGCGATACTAATGTACCTATCCTCAATCACCCACTTACATGAAATGTGTCCACCACTCTACCAATTTATGTCCAAGGACGGGGTCTCTCCCAAGAAGGGTGCCAACTCCAAGGGACTATTTATAGTACCACAACGTATTAACAATCACATCTTAAGTCAACATATAAGGTTCATAGTGTACATTACCCTCTAATCTCAACGTAACTACCACTGGGGTGCAAGATCACTTACAAGGTCAACTAGAGTGTGTATTGCCCAAAGAGATCAATTATCAAGTATCACTATCCAATTATTCGTGTAATACTAAGGTCAAC
>NMUG010000166.1:0-26524 GCA_002855965.1 Monotropa hypopitys
AAATATATAGCTATTTTACAACAAAAATGACATAAATAAAAGTGTAAAAGTTCATATATCAAGTTCAACATGCCTAGATCAAAGCAATGATTAGTTTACAAAACAATAACCATTCTATTCTCATAAGAATTTATTTTATATGGATGAAAATGAAAAATAAGTAGAAAATCAAACACAAAATAAGTTTGTAAGCAGTCGTTATCACTCTAGTTCTCATCAGATATTGAACAACGCGAGAGAAAGAGAAATTAATGACAAAGGACTAATATCAGTCACATGAGCATGTCTTCTAACTTATGATGTCTTATTGTAAATCTAGAGATAAAATGGCATACATGGTTTACTCATATTTAATGGAATGAGAATTACACATGAGTCCAAGACTATTAGGTTTGTTTATCCATATATTTTTAAAAATTTTGCAATGTTCCCCAAACATACCGATAAAAGTACCCACAAGGTACCACTACCGTACCCATTTAAGTCAAAAGTACCCGTTTTTGCCATACCTAGTACATTTTTAAAGTACCCATTGTTGTACTCATACTCACGAAGTACCCAGTACATATACAACACCATTTTTTGAGTGTCCATGCTTCTTAGATAATAACCCGATCTCAAGTCAATTTTGGAGAAACATGCAAAACCTCACAATTGGTAGAATAAATCATAGATCCTCGACATAAGATATTTATTATTCATTGTGGCGTGGCTAAATTTGTGCTAATTGATACATAATAAAAATGATCCATCTTTCTTCTTTGCAAACAATGCTGGTGCTGCCCATGACGAAGCACTAGGAAGAATAAAACCCAAATCGAATAACTTGCAACTGAATCTTCAACTCTTTCAACTCAGTCAGTGGAAAATGATATGTTGGTACGAAAATCAACACGGTTACTGGAAGTATGTCAATCGAAAACTCTACTTCCCACTCAGGAGGCAAACCCAAAAACTCTTCTAGAAACGCATCCAGAAACTCGCAAACTACCCCCCAGCAATTTCCCATGGTTGGAAACATAGTCATCTAAAATCAAGATCGCTAATAAACAACTAAAGGAACCCTACTCTTTCGAAATTTAAAGGCGAGGTTCAACGGTCTTCTTACGCTTCCTATAGAAATAGAAAACGTCTCCTTTCGGAGCTTGAACAAGCACACAAAAACGATGGCAATCAATAGCACATGTAAGGTAGACAACCAATCCATGCCAAGAATAAGATCTAACCCGAACATCCTTAATAAATTCAAAGACAAACCGTCGATCGGCAATTGTCGATTCACAATCACGATGAACTTGGTCTAAAGGAACCAGACCTCTAACTAGAGTCTTAACTAACAAAGTTGGGAACAATGTAACGACCCGAAATTTCGATTTATATTTTCGGAATTTTAATTGTAATTAAATTCGATGGTTAGACTTGGGTATGTCTTCTTTGAATTATATCAGCGCTTGGAACTAGGTTTTGGATCTCCCCTTGATTCGTATTTAGAATTTATGGTTGATTCGGTGAGTTTTGGGGAGGTTCCGGGAGTTCTTGGCATGAAAATATTGTATCAGGAGGAGTTTGCATCGGTGCAAGAAATGGTTGCACCGGTGCACAAACCTACTATTTTATTTGGAGCAAGTTTGCATCGGTGCAAGGTTTATTTGCACCGGTGCGGGAAGTCCTTGAGAGTTTGCATCGAAGAAAGGAATAGTTGCACCGGTGCACAAACTCACTACTTTTCGTGGAACTAGTTTGCATCGGTGCACGGATGAGCTGCACTGGTGCAGAGGAGTTTGCATAGTCTACTGTTGGATTTTGTAGTAGCAGAGTTTGTGTGTGACTCACTTGGGACGTGAAGTATCCACAGATTAGTAGATTCTCCTTGCGGGCTAGTGCCAATTAGTCGATGTTAGTGGTGGTAGTGCTTTACCCTTCCTTGATGCGAGAGTTGAGTTTGGCTTGTGGTTTGAGGTTCTTTGAGGATTTGTGTTAAACTTATTGCTTTGCGGTTGTAGTACTTCTTGGTTGATTGAGAAGGACGAAAGAGTTTAAGTGTGGTATCTTGTTCTTGTGGTAGCCCTAAGTTGTGACTTGGAGTCTTACGAGATGGACTTAGTTGTGTAGGTCCACTGATGGTTAGGTGGTTACTTGATCATTTGGGTATTTGGTTAGCCGGTTGTGTTGGTGATTGGGTTGTTTGGTTAATTGGATTGTGGAACAACTTGAGAAATAGCGTTCTGTTGAAATTGTCTCAATTGGTTGTTGGGCTTGTTGTGTGAATTGAGTGTTAGACCTCCTTTTGAGGTGCCTTGGTATTTGTCGATGAGTTGTCGTTGTTGTAGTTGTGTTATGAGCTGAGAAAGTGGTTTGAGGATTGTAGTTCTCTCTTGATGTTTTGGAGTGATAGCGCATGTGTGACTGTCTTGTGGTTCTTCCTAGAAGCGGCATTTGGGTTCTTGCCTTATTGGATGATAATGTGGAGAGTGAATGAGTTTGGACTAAGAGATATAAGTGTAGAGACCTTGTTTGGTGACATAGAGTTTGGATGCGGATTTGACTTGAAGTCTTTGTTTTGGAAGAAAGGAATGATTTGGTCGATGTATTGAGGTGTTATGCATTTGCTTGGGATTTGAAGACGAGAGTAGGGTTTGCTTCTCATTTGGGCATAAGGTTGTAGAAGGTGATTTGTGTTTGGGTAGATCCTTTTGTCTTTGTCTTGGCGGTGATGTGTTGTTCGTCTCGCGCGTAGTGATTTATCTACTTCGTAGAACTTGTTGTCGGGAATTGTACCCCTGCTTCGTGCACTCTTGTCTCGTGGGTTGCCTTCTTACGTTTGTTCTGGTTCACCGTGTCTTCGTGCGAATCCAGAGTGTTATCGTATCCGTTGGCGTCGTGTCCTTTTGCGTTTGGACACTTCTGTTCTGCGATGTTGTCCCTCTTCGGAGCTCTTGTTTGAGAGTGTATTGTGGGATTGGTCTATGGTTGGTGTGATTAGTGAGATGAAGTTATTTTTGTGTTGTGCAGCTGTGTTGCGAGTGTTGGGATAGAATGTGTGTGTTTCTTTGAAGTCGACTGCACCGACTTGGATTGTGGTAATGTTTGGCATGACCGATGTGCGTAGTCCGTGTCATGTGGTGTAGGAATGAACATGAATGATTGTTTTGAGAAGGTGACTGGCCAGTACATTTCAAATCAAACTTCATAGTCATTCTGGTACCGTGCTAGGTGTGTGCGGGTTAGTTTGTGAGATTTTGATTATTCAGTTCTTCTTTTGGTGGCGTTGTGTTTGTTTGGTGTGATTCGGATGGCACGATTATTGTGTGACCATCCTTTGCGGGTTGTCTTGCTTTCAAATCCTACGTTGTATCGGTTGGATTGTTCCTGTCTTGTTTAGAAATCTTTTTCGGGGTCGCTTTGCATGTTCGTGGTGATAAAGTCATTGTGGACTTCTTTGCGATAGTCAAAAATCGCTCTTTTATTTTTGTAAAATTTTTAGAAAAATATTTGGAAAAATCGGAGTACCCGTATCGTGTCCGTATCGTATCCGTACCGTACCCACGTATCGGTACCGTACCGGAGTATGCTCGGCGTATCGGAGTATCCTAGTCGTATCCTTTCTGTATCGGCGTGTCCTAGGAGTATCCTTGGTGTGTTGGAGTATCCTAGGAGTCTCCTTGGTGTATCAGCATATCCTTACCGTACCGGTGTGTCCTCGGCGTATCCCCTCGTATCCGTGGTGTTTCGGCACTCGGAAATTTTTCTGGCATGTTCACATTGTGTCGTGGCATGTTTTAGAATTTTTTTGGAATTTTTCTGAAAATTTTCGGGGCGATATTCTTGCGGTTTGACCTCCGTATCGTGTTCTTGTTCGAAAATGCACGTTTCTTGCTCGTTTGATCGGTTTGGAGCCTATGGTTGCGCGAAAACCATTTCTTTGGAAACTCTTGACTCTCTCGAGGACAATGTTGTTTGTGTAATATCGGTTCTTCTTTGGCATGTTGTTTTGCGACATACTCCTTACCTTGCGACGTGTTGCGCGTAAAAGGAAGTTGGTGGTTTGTTTGGCTTGCGATTGTTGTTTGGCGTTGTTTTGGGTGAAACTGTTGTCGATTGTGGGTCTCTTTTGGCGTTGTTTGTTCGTTGGTGGAGTTGTTTCGGTTGAAACCTCCTCATTGTTGTTACTGGTTCTCTTTGCGAACCCATCCAAGTGTTCAGTGCTTTTGGGCGTTATCCTCCTCGTCGTGTCGTGGTTCGATTTTTCTACCTTGGAAATTTCGAGGACGAATTTTTTGTAAGGATGGTAGTTTGTAACAGTCCAGAAATTTTAGTTATTTTTTCCTCCGTTTCAAAAAAATAATGATTATAATTAATTAAATCTTTTTCTGAGATTTAATTTTATTGTCGTTTGGTTCCCTACGGTTCAGATTTTATTCTACTGATCCTGTCTGAGTGAGGCAAGTCTTGGTTTGTGGAGTTTTGTGTTGTGAGTGCGAGCAAGTCGTTGTGGTGGAATTCGGGTTGTGTCTCGATTGTCGGAGGTTGTTCGAAAGAATTGTGGGGCATTTAAATTCATTTAATTTAATTTAATTTAATTAACTTATTAAAAATAAAAAAGAGGATTCAGAATACAATTTCGGGAGAACCCATCTCCCCCAAATTGCTTCTTCCTCCCGATCCCTCTCCACGCCAAACCCTAGCCCCCATGGCCGCCTCCTCCCTTTCCCTCTCTCCCCAGTGAGTACCCCCCTCTCCTCTCTACCTCTCGGCTTCTCCCCCTTCTCCTCTCTCCTCTCTCTCTTTTGCCCAACCATCTTCCTCCTCCCCTCTCCAGTGCGCGCGACCCTCCCCCTCTCCACCTGCGCGCCACCCTCCCTCTCTCACGACGGTGTCCCCTCTCCTCTCTCTCTGCGCACAGCTCTCTCTCCCTCTCCCTCTCCATCCGTGGTTCCCTCTCCCTCTCCGAGCATCCCACTCTCTCGGCTCTCCTTCCTCGCACGTGCAGCGATGCGCGGCGTGACGTAGTGGTACAGTGGGTAGGGTGTGGGTGCGGAGGTGGTGTGGGTGCAGTGATGGTGGTGCGGCTTCGGGTGGTGATTCAGTGGTCTCGTGAGGTGGGTTTAGTGGAGTTGTGGTGCGATGGAAGAAGGTTCGGAAACAATGGGTGTCGAGGTGCGACGTGGAGATGCGGCGAGGTATAGTGAAGGACGGACGAACAGTGTCGCGCGACGATTGAGCTTCGCATCAGTGGGTAAGCCTCTGTTCCTTTCTATTCAGTGTTATAAATCGTTTGCTGTCGAATATTGACTGACTGTCAGATTCTAGGTGTCAGTCTTAGCGCGCGACGGAAATCAGTGGCGCGCGACATTCGAGGCTTCGATCACCGCTAGTGGTCGCATCAGCAGGTATACCGCGCACTCCTTTTAATTCTTGCAAAGTCTGGATTGGTAATTTACGTTGTAGGAGGTGTGGAGATAGATTCCTGCTATTGTTGTTGTTGTTGGCGCCTTAGTGCGGTTCTCCTATTTTGGGTAGGTTCATGCCGAAATTTCTAACAAATCCAGTGTCAGCAATTGTTTCAGAAACTCTAATTGAGGTAGAGTTTTCTATCCCTCTCGTTTGTACTGTTGGCGTTGTTATGTCCTTCTCGTTCATTTTTATGAAATTCCGTCAAGTCTTGTATATTCGTAAAATTAGTATCAAAGTGTTGTCGTCCACTTAAAATGGTCGCGTTGAGTTTTGACTAGGGTCGTTGCATTCTCCCTAGGACGTTGGTTGGTCGATTTCGAGTTCGATTATGAAAAACCCCAATTCTTGTGAAAAAAATATCGTTGTTGTTTTATGAAATCAAATTGGGGATCTTTGGCTTGTTTTGGACACTCTCGGATAGTTTGTGGGTCAAATGGTGTTTTGACACGTTTTGTGGAAAATCGAACTAAGTGGAATGGTTTGTGAACGATTGACACGTTTTTGGAAAGAAACGGAAATGTTTTGGAAATTGACGTTTTGTAAACAAACAGAATTGGTTTGGAAAGAATGAAATAAAAGTCACACTTTTGGTTGGTACGTCGACTAGGAGGTAACATGCCCTGGGTCACACGGAATGATGATATGGAATGAAAATGTGACTTTGTACTCTATAAGAGGATGTGGATACTGATGAGTGGCTATTGACTCGGGTTGCTTACCTTGTGTCATTGTATAGAGTGGCACACGACATTACACAATGGAGGTTTGACTGGACCTTCCCGGTGAGTCGGGGAAAAACAGGAACTACACGATAAGGGGTTGACGAGCCCTGATGCGGAACTAGCCGATACTCGATGGATTGTGATTGATATTTGCCTTGCTCCCACTAGAAGGCACAGAAATGGAATACAAGTAGAACTTGGAATGTAAAGGGAATTGGAACACGTTTGTATAACAGAAACGAGTCTTTTATTTAGTGTGAGTCGACACTTGACACGATTCCCTTTGGCCTTGTCTAGGCAACGGTTTGATAAATGTTGGACGTATGGTACTTCTCTTTTGAGTCTTGGTCAGACATGGTGCTTTACTACTTCTCTTTACGACGAGTTAAATGTAGAATTTAAAAAGAAAAGGAAATGATTTACTTTAATGAGATCTATAGCATTGCATCATTTACTTTCTTTGCACTGTCACTCACGTGCACTCCAGTAGTATAGACGTTTGGAGATGGATTATCTCTACCAAGCGGTCGTGCCTGACCCTCTACTTTTGTAGGACTTTTCCTCCTTGACTTGGAGTGGCTGTGGGATCCTTTGTTGGACTTGGAGCTGGACTGGACAGTAGATGATAGGTTGCCTTACTTTTCAGTTTCAGCACTTTCTTTTCTTTACTGTTGGCCGCGTTGTACAGGATTATCATATAAAATCCCCTTTGGCCCTTTCTCTTTTAGTTGATGCACTATTGTACAGGGTTATGTTATAAAACCCTATTCGCATCATTTGTTTGTATTTTATTTCAAGCAGAGTATGAGATGTAATAAGTAGTGTAATGGGTAGTGTGTATGTGGTAGATAGTTCTTTACCTTTGTTTGGATACTCGTTACCTATACTTAACATTTCTCAAAAAAAAAATGTCTCAAATGTTGGGAATGTTACATAGCCCCTAGCAATTAATTCAAATAGAAACAAGGAATAGCATGCCATCCTTCCATAAGAAAAAGTGTAAGTTGTGAATTCAAATAAGGGTTAGCAAGATATAATCAATACCAATGTTCCACCAACTCATGCAATGACCAAATGTTACAATGAATACTCCAACTTACTTCTTACTCAAAAGCTTTAACTTCAATCCTCCCAAGGGTTCTCACTCAAAAATGAATTTTCACAAGTGTATTGGGTAGAAAGGAAACCTCCCTAGAAAGTGTTTACCAAATAGGAGTAGATGCACACAAACTTGTCAAATGGAATGGCATATGAATGTACTTGAATAAATGATGATCATGCCAAATTTTCCTACGTGCCCAACTTGTGTTCAACTCATTTAAAGATCATGCGGGACTTTTAAGCTTATAATGTAGTTGGGTAGGGGAGAACATGAAAGGACAATACAACAAAGCTTGGTTCTAATCCCTAAATGTCCTTTCCAGAATATTTTACATTCCAAGAGTTTCCAAAAACAACAGCTTATACACAAAAACAAGAGAGTTTCACAAAAAGGGGCACACAAAACTCTCCTTCATTCCTAAGCCTACAACTCCTATTTCTTCTTTTAGCTTGGTTTCCTTGTCTTCTTCTTGATGGGGTCAGTGGGATCCAGATCGATTGGGGTTATGGAAGGTTAGGGAGTTTGTCTTATGGATGGGGGAATACCAGGGGCAGCACCACCTCTTGCCCAAGTAATGAGCTGTGACACACCAGTGAAGGTTTCAACTCCTTGGATAATTGTTTTATTTGTAGCTTGGACCAATCTTTTACCAGTGCTCATCATTTCCTCTTGTATGTTTTCCATCCCTCTCACAGCCTTTTCATTGCTGAGTCCTACCTGCTCAATGCTTGTAAAATCTCTTAGATTGATCTTTTTGTCTCTCTTCCATTTGGTACAGTCTTTTAGAGTCCTCTCTTTGCTTTATTTCCAGCAATGTAATTTTCTTTGTGTTTTCTTCCAGTAACCTAGCCCCTTCTTCCTGTTTTTTATAAGCAAAGCCAAGGTTCTGGAATCTTCAACTTGTTTACTCAACAATTCCTTCAGCAACTCTTTGATTTCTGCCAAATCCTGGCTAGAACTTGCACCTTACTAACTCAAACTTGAATTCAAAACATTCACATCTGCACAATTAGAACATTAAGGCATAGATTCCATGTTTTCACTAAAAAATATTTTTTTGAAAATTTTGCACAAATTCCAGATTTCAAGCAAATTCAAGCAGGGGCCAATAAAAAGGAATAACCAAGGTATCAAGGAATGCCTCACCACCCAACTTATCATAAGCATTGTCCTCAATGCTTTGAAACACAAGGACACACTTATGCAAGTGAGTGGATAGGCAGTACACCAGGAATTTTTATTAATTCACAGAAAGTAATTAAAACTTAACACCTAACAATGCTATGTACAAACTAAGAGGTATACACAATGGATGAAAGATTCCTGGGATTCTGTTTATGCATTGAAGCATCCCAAGGAATCCAAAGCCCATGAAGAAGGACTTCAAGCTTGTGATCTCAAATTGAACATGCCCAGCCCAAAGGAACAAGTATTTAGAATAGATCTTGGCCTTGAGGCATTTCAAATAACTCATGTCAGCTTTCCTATCAACACCCAATAACACATGACTGATCTTATCCATGTAATAAGTCATGCAATTCAAGTAAGGATCGGTATATAAGACATTGGAAAACACATGAGTGGTAGGTGTTAGTTCATGCAAGCTGCCACAACTATTTTCAGAAGAATTCTCATCAATGCTAATAGGATCTTATAGCATTTTGATTTCCTCCACATGACAATCAAAAAGGGTGTGCATCATTGATTCAGTGACCATTTTCTCATCATGTGGAGTAATGGTTTGATCCTCTATAATGATGGGAGGTTCAAGTGAGCATTGTTCATGTTCTTTCATCAAAACTTCTACTGCCATCTTCAAATCTGAAACTTGTTTTTTCATTTCCCCTATGTCTTGTCGCACTTCACACATGAATTCTAGCAACAATTCTTCTAAGCTAGGATCAAGGGTGAAATCCCCATCCTGTTCAGGTTCATTAAAGGTCACACTAACACCTTTGTCCTCCTCACTTTCATAGTCAAACAAAGGAGGAATGGAGGGAGGAGCATAAGATTCATGTGGGTAGGTAATGTTCATGTCATTGAAATTCAAGATGTTAAAAGTAGAACATTGACCAATATCCATACATGCCTCCTCTCCATAAGGTGTAGATTCAGGAAGTGAGTTTAACAAGTGAGTATTAGTGTGTGCGAATTCAGATTTCATTTCATCCACTTGCTCTTTCATTTCGTGCAATAACTTTTCAATTAACTAGTAATTCTCATCTTGGGATTGTTGTTCATTGAAGAATCCTTGTTCATTTGTGTAGAGAATTGATCTAGGATAATTTGAACAAGATTCTTCAACAACATTGCAATTCATGGTTCCATATTCCCCTTGAGTATGTACTGATTGGTTGAATACATCTCTTTCTTGAAAGCTTGTGTTGTCATACAATTGATAGGGAGATGTATTCAATTTATCAACATAACCCTTATGATCAACATCAGACTCATATGAATAGCAGCATGTAGTTGGAGTCGCTTGATCAAATTGTTGATTAAAGAGGGGAGGAGTTTGGAAATATGGAACATCCCATGATGATTGAAGAGGGTCCATAAAATCATATCAAAAAATTAATGCAAGAGTCAAGACAAAGGAGAATCAGAATTGTAACTTAGATCTCCACAAAGCAGCAGATACCAGTGATTTTAACTCTTGATCTTCCAGAAGAACAAGCTCAATGTTCCGGAAGATCAAGACTTACTTCTTTTCTTCAGATTTTGAACAGAAGCCAGAAATATAGCACTAAGCTTGATCTTTCAGAAGATAACGTCTGATGTTCTGGAAGATAAGAGGTGTTGAGATGAAAAATAGTGCTCTGTTTTGGCAGATTTGATGCTCTGTTATTTTTTTTTGAACTGTGTTTTCTGATTTTTTCTATTTTGGAATTTTTTTTCTTAATTGAATATACTAAATTCAATCAAACTCAATACAAGACACCGAAATCCCCGACAATGGCACCAAAAATGGTTGGCACATAACTTGTATGTGTAATTTGATCCAGAAAATGTGGAATCAATGAAAGACTAAAACAGAAATTAGATTAACCCGCCCAAGCGCAAGTGAATTAATCTATGTGTTTGTCGCTCAAGCATAATAAAGACTGGTAAGAACCAGTTCATTTCCACAGGGACTTCGGTTTGGATTGGATTTAATTGATTTAGTTGATTATTTGAGTGAATTGTGAAGTGGGTTGGTGAAATGGTGAGTAGTGTATGAAATCAGAAGAGGAAAACAGTGAATTAACTAAATATAAGAAAATGGGAATTGAATTCTTGGTTATTGGAGAACCTAAGAATCAATTCCTTACTTCTCAACCTTCAATTACACAGGAGGTATCCAACTAAGTTAGGATCCCCCTGGAAGATATTCTGAGGAAACTTAATCAAGCTAAAAGGAAGATTTCAATGGAATTGGATCTGCAAGTTCCACATCAATTCGAATCAGACCAAGTCATGAACCAAGCATTGGATGTGCCAATCTCAAGGATTGTCTACACCCAATCAAAGCTATACTCACCTCTGATTGATTTCATTTGTACAGATCTCAAACCAATCAATCTTAATCATTACAAATCAAAAGTGGAAGAGAAGGAAAGAAGAGAGAATTAGATTCAACCAATTCCCTTAGATCAAATCCCTAACATTAAAGTACTCACAATTAATGAAAACATAATTCAATTCAATAATGAGATTCATAACAGAAGAACATTTAAAACAGAAATGAAAGAAAACAGAGCAGGAATTAAAAGCTTACAGCTAATGATATAGTAAAAGAAAATGTAGAAAAACTAGCTAAAGAAATTCCTAATTCGGCACTTGGTGCAAGCACCCAGCCTCCTGAATTTGTTCACAGGCCTTCCTTTTTATAGCCTCCTCGAAGCTTCTAGAAATTTCCCCTAAAATTTGGAAGAAATTGCAGCTCACGTCCCTCAGCTTTGTACCAGAGAAGAAACAGATCCGGAGTTGATTTAGTAAAAAACCACAGCAATGATCTTCTGGAAGATGGTGAATGATCTTCCGGAAGATGGTCAGTAGGATTCTATACCTTGCTTTCCTTGATATTCATTTTCCGGAAGATGGAGAGTGGTGTTCCGGAAGAACAAGTATTCTGCATTCTGTATGATTCTGTCTTCCTTCTTATCTTCTGGAAGATGGGACTTGATATTCTAGAAGATGAGGACTGGAATATGCTTTGCTGGAATCCTTTGTTCTTGATCTTCTGGAACATGGCCATTGTTTTTCCAGAAGATCAAGTGATATTACTCTTCACTTCCCAAGCTTTTATTCTTCTTTGCCTTGCTGTCATTCATCTGAAAAACTTTAAACACAACTTAGCAGCAACAAGGTGATAACAATGAGGTCTTTAATATGGGTTTAACAGGACAGCCAAAAATCCAATGATAACAAGAATGTCGTATAAAAACCATCTTTGAATAGTGAAATTTTGACAAACTTAAAGGGAAATGAGGTTTATAATATGCACATTTAAGTGTCAATCACCCCGCCCTTCGGTGCAAGTAACTCCTTCTCCACCTGCTTCGCCTGTCGTCCGGATTACTTCCCGGACTGTAGTGAATCTAGAAAGTTCGGAGGGAACAGAATCTGAAACTCCCGAGACTCCGCTGATGGTTAAGAGTAGAGTGAATCAAGCTCAAAACCTGCTTGGGTTGCCCAATCCTCCCTCACAAAATGTAGTGCTAACCTCACCTCTGCCTGCCCCTGTCGGCAAGCCTTCCTCACAGGCTCCTAATACTCCTCCGGATGTTGTCGGCTCGGCCTCAGGTAGCAAGCAGAATAGGCTTGAATTTGAAACGGTCACTCAGGACCAATTTGATAAGGTCCTGGAGCAATTGCTGGGGGAGGATAGCTCCTCAGTCCCTCCAACGTGGCACCTGACCTTTAGTTTTAACGACCAGATCGTTACCAATATTGATTCGGTTGTCACCCTGGGAGTTGCCCCAGCTTTCGCCCAAGCAGTAATGCTTCTTCGGGACCAGGAGCATCTTCCAAAATCCGAGGATGAACTCTTCTCAGTCAGACTGATGGCAATGTTCTAGGTACAGTTTCAATTTTGTACAATTCTTGCATTGGTCTTTTTAACTTATTTGCTCCAGATTTTGTAGGGGATTCAGAGTACCTATGCATCTTGGTCCAAATCGGTATCCCGGGAGGTAGCCCTGGCGAAGGAGGTAGGGCTCCATAAGCAGGCTGAAGAGGCAGTGAAATCCGGACTGGCAGAGAAGACTATGCTCTAGAATAAACTGAGAGATGCCAAATGGGCCAAAAGTAAGGCGGGGAAGGCGTTGGAGGCCGAGAAGAAGGCTCATGCAGAGGTTGTGGATGCTCTTGAGGCGGAGAAGAAAGCCCGGGCTGATGATGCAGAGAGGCATAAGGGGGAGCTAGAGGATGCCGATGCTACGAGATATGATGCTGGCTTGGCGCAGGCGGGGGATGAGTACCAGAAGCAGGTCGAAATGGCCATCCAAAAGGGATACCTGCAGGGGCTGGATGTTGTGGGTGTCCCGGGTGATTCTCAGCTCCATGTGCCTTTCGCCTCTTCAACTTCTACTGCCGTGACAACTGATCCTCCTGCCGAAGAATAGTAATATAGCCGGTGCAATGCGCCGTAGATGCCAAGTTATTTTAAAACTTTTTATAATCCGTAGGTTTTGTTCCATGCCGTGTAAAAACTGGGTAATTTCGTAGCTTTTGTTTTTGTAACGGACTGGACTGGATCAGAACTTTGTTTAAGTTTTTTGTAGATATGAATGAAAATCTGGTGATAGTGGTTGCTTGCTTCATTTCTGTGTGTACGCTTTTGTTCTCATGTATGATGTATGTGCCCCCATTTGAATATGGGCGAAGTAATTCCCTTCGGACATTTCAAATTTTACTATTTTGATTAGGATCTTCGGAGAAACTCCATTGTTGTCCTTCCGGACCATGGGAAAGATCCTGCCAAAATTTGGCTGGGGCAAAGCCCTTTGCCGTCCGATCAGACCACTTTGTAAGTCCTGTCAAAATTTGGCCGGGGCAAAGCCCTTTGCTGTCCGATCGGGCCACTTTGTAAGTCCTGCCAAAATTTGGTCAGGGCAAAGCCTTTCCAGTCCTCTTGGACCAAAACACTTGCAAAACAAAAAACAATTTTCCACAAATCTGCTGATAGGAAATGTTGCAATTGCCTCGGTACAATAAGTAAAGAAAGAATGTAAATGTGCTGCCAAATGGCCGGGGCAACATTCCCTATCAATGGTAATACATTCTAAGATTTTTTGCATTCCAAGGTCTTGGAATCTTTCTTCTGGAAAGATCTTGAAGTCGGTAGGAGCCCGGGCTGACAATTTCAGTGACTCTGTACGGTTCTTCCCAATTGGGTCCTAGCTTTTGTTTTTTGTTTGCCCCCCTGCTAGTAGGCTGCAAGCTTCATCCATGCGCTATCTCTTCTTTCCTCGGCCAAGTCCAGGTCTTTTGCTATGGCCTGGTCATTTTGATCTGGGCTGAAGTATTCGGTTCGAATAGTTGGTAGGCCAGCTTCCAAAGGGATAACAGCTTCCATTCCAAATGCGAGTGAGAAGGGCGTTTGTCTGGTTGGCCTTCTCGGGGTGGTCCGGTAGGCCCACAGGACATAGTACAACTGCTCGGCCCATTTTCCCTTTGCGGTCACTAGTCTCTTCTTTATGCCAGACTGAACAGTTTTGTTAGATGTTTTGGCTTGCCCGTTGCTCTGGGGGTAGCATGGTATGGAGTTGAAAAACCTAATTCCATACTCTGTGAAGAAGTCGGTGAATAGGTTCCCCATGAATTGTGCTCCGTTATCTAACACAAAAGCGTATGGCACGCCAAATCTAGTAATGATATTTCTCCATACAAAGTGCTTGACATCCGTCTCATCGATGGTTACGAGTGGCTCGGCCTCTACCCACTTTGTGAAGTAATCCGTAGCTGTAATGAGGAACTTAAATCCTCCGGGGGTAGTGGGTAGTTTTCCCACAATATCCAGTCCCCACTAGGCAAAAGGCCACGGGCTGGTATGAGGTTGCAAGTCAACTGTCGACTGGTGGATGACCGGGGAAAACCTCTGACAACTATCGCATTTTCGGACCAAATCCCTAGCATCCGAATGCATGGTCGGCCAGTAGTACCCTTGTGAAATGGCTCGGTGTGCTAAGGATCTTCCCCGGAATGACAACCACAGCTGCCGGCGTGGATCTCATTCAATATGGTTGAGACCATATTCGGGTGCACACAGAATAGGTATGGTCCGGTAAAGGACCGTTTGTACAGCTTGTGGTCCGGTGATAGCCAATAGCGTGCTGTCTTGTGTTCAATCTGATGAGCAAGCCTTTTATCTGCCGAGAGGACATCATCCTTCAAGAAGGCCACAATTGGATCCATCCAGCTTGGCCCCAAATTAATGTTCAGGACCTCCCTTTGTTCCCCCGGATCAATGCTAGGCTGCTGCAAGATTCTTATGGTGATGGTCTGGGGGTTCTCTAAATCATGGACTGAAGCTAGTCCGGCCAATACGCCAGCGTGTGCATTATGCTCCCTGTCTATCTGGAGGAGGGTGAATTTATAAAAATTCCCTACCAGTTCCCTGGCCTGCTGGATGTATTGACCCATTCTGTCATCCCGAGCCTCATACTCCCTGGTCATCTGATTGACCACAAGTTGTGAATCGCTGTAGATCATCAAATCTGTTATACCCAAACCTAGTGCCATCCGCAGTCCTGCCATCAAGGCTTCATACTCAGCTTCGTTATTGGAGGCTGAGAACTCCAGGTGGATTGCATGTTCGTGAACTATTCCGTCCGGGGAACGGATCATAATCCCAGCTCCGGAACCTCTGTTGTTTGATGCTCTGTCGACGTATAGTTTCCATCCGAGGTAATCCTCCGGGCCTGACACTACTTCGGGATGAGAATGAATGTTCCAGGATGACACCAGATCCTGCTCATCTGGTCTTGGTGAAAATTCTGTCACAAAATCTGCAAGTATCTGTGCTTTGATGGCGGTCCGGGGTTAATACCGGATGGAAAAGTTAGCCAATTCTACTACCCATTTTGAAATCTTGTTTGATAGGTTTTCTTTCCGAAGCACGGCTTTTAGAGGATGCTCCATTAAGACGGTGATTGTGTGGGCTTGAAAGTAAGGGGCCAATTTCCGAGAGGCCGAGACAATTGCCAGAGCCAATTTTTCCAAGGGTAGATATCGGGTCTCAGCGTCAAGCAGAGTTTTTCTTGAATAGTATACTGGGATATGGTTCTGTTCTTCCTGCCGTACCAAGACCGAACTAACCGAGTGTTGCGAAACGGCTAGATAGAGGAATAGCTCTTCGTGCTCCTTCAAGACAGTCAGCAGCGGTGCTTCGGTTAGGTACTGCTTCAGTTCGGCCAAAGCTTGTCCAGACTTTTCAGTCCATTGGAAGCTCCTCCTGCTTGACTTCTTAATTAAATCGAAGAAAGGCCGGCATTTGTCAAACGACTGGTTGATGAACCGGTTTAATGCTGTTGCCATCCCAGTTAACTTCTGCACTTCTTTTATAGTCCCGGGGACCTGAATATTCTGGATCGCTGCAATTTAATTCGGATCTGCTTCAATGCCCCTTCTGGTCAACAGATGCCCCAAGAATATTTCGGAACCTACTCCAAAGACGCATTTTTCCACGTTGAGTTTGAGCCGGTGTTTCCTCAATACGTCAAAGATTTTCTGCAGATCTTGTAGGTGGTCCCGGGCCACCTTGCTCTTTACAACCATATCGTCTATGTATGGCTCCATAGTCCGGCCGATATGGGCTCGGAACATGGTTGTGACCATTCTTTGATGCGTTGCTTTGGCATTTTTTAATCCGAAGGGCATTACCTGATAGCAATAAAGGCCCCTTGGTGATATAAATGTCGTCTTCTCTGAGTCAAGGGGTACATAGCAATCTGGTGGTACCCCCGGTAAGCGTCCATAAAGTTGAGCTGGTCATGTCCGGCAGTTGCATCCACAAGTTGATCGATCCGTGGTAGTGGAAAGGGATCCTTCGGGCATGCATCATTAAGATTTGTGTAATCCACACAAACCCTGAATTTCCCATTTTTCTTCTTCACGACGACCGTATTAGCCAACTATGTTGGGTACTGTACCTCCCGGATTGCATTTGCTTCCAATAATTTGTTCACCTCTTCAATGACCACCTCAGTATGTATTGTTGCAGACCGGTGAGCCTTTTGTATGACGGGCCGGTATACTGGGTCAACATTGAGTCGGTGACAAATTAAATCCGGACTGACCCCTGGCATTTCATAGGGAGTCCATGCAAACACATCGACATTGGCTCTTAAAAATAGGAGCATATCATTTTGGTCCTGTTCCGGCATGGCCAACCCGATGAGGAAGAAGCGTTCACTCGCCTCTTCTACCGGAACACGGACTAATCCTTCAACTACTTTGTCTGTGGCCTCCGTGCCAACATCTTCAAGCACCGGAGCGTCCCGTACCTCGACCCAATGAACCTGGGATGGGGTTGTTCTGCCTTTGACTGCCGCAATATAACACTTCTTTGATGCTATCTGGTCTCCGTATATGTCCTCTTGTCCACGAGGACCATTGAACCGCACCACTTGGAGATATGTGGAAGCAATAGCTTCCATCCGGTGAAGCCAGTCCCGGCCCAATATAGCATTGTAAGGGCTCGGGACATCGACCACGGTAAACTCGATGTTAATTATTTTGCTGCCTGCCGTGACAGGCTGGTTTACTCTTCCCAATGGCCATACCGGAGCTGAATTAAATCCGACTAATGGTACGTCGGATAGGATGAGATCCTCCAAGGGCATCCCCAACTGCTTGAATAGTGGGTAATACATCACATCCGCTGAACTCCCTGGGTCAATCAAGATTCTCTGTACCAAAATTTTGCCGAAGAGAAGGCTCACGACCAGGGCATCGTTGTGGGGGAGCTGAACCCTTTCCAAGTCTTTTTCTGTGAATGTGATCTGCCATTTTCTAACCGACTCTGCCCTGGGTCATTTTGATGACGTGCATATATTCATCACATATTTACCGGACTGACGCTGCCGGATCTCCTCGCTCATTCTGCACTCCGTGGATGATGTTAATGACCCGGACAACACCGTCTTCGTCACGGGCCGATGGGGGTGGTAGTCCGGCAGTAGTCTTTTCTTCGTCAATATACTCCCTGAGCCTTCCTGTTTGTACTTGCTCCTTAAGGAATGACTTGAATGCTCTGCATCTGATGGTGAGGTGTCCCCTGTCCCAGTGATAGGAGCACCTCATGGAAGCGTTCTTGCCCTGTGGATGCCCCATGATTTTGGGAGGCAGCCTAAAGAAATCTTCTTTTTCTATTTTCCGGAGGAGCTCGTAGATAGGTATTTTGAACACCGTTTCATTTTCTTAGAATTCCTCTGGCCGAGGCACCCTTCTCTCCTTGGACTTTATCTCGTTCACTTGCCTCGGGACATTTAGTCCGGACCCAGACTTAGAGACAGGAGTTGGCTCGGACTTAAGTCTCTTTGATCTTGCCTCCTCCAGCCGGCAATGCTTCTCAATCTAGGACATCAAGTCATCTATATCCGTCAGGCTGCAGAGTGTACGGTCTTCAAAGAGTCTGCTCCGGGGATCCAGCCCCATTTTGAAAGAAAGGACTGCGGTTCCCGGAGCTCATCCTTCGCTTTCATTGTACACCTCCCAGTACCGAGCTGCATACTTCCGGAGAGATTCTCCTTTGCCCATCCGTAGTGCGAGCAATGCATCCACCTATTTTCTCTGTTTTGTACTTGTGACAAACCGGGCCAGAAAGGCCTGAGACAATTCTCGGAATGAGCCGATGGATTGCTCCGGGAGCTTGTCGAACTAGATGACCCCGAGGTCCCCTAGGCTGGAGGGGAAGACCTTGCAGAGAAGTTCATCCTCTGTGATGTGCAGGGACATTATTTGGCAGAAGTGCACCAGGTGCACATATGCATCGGACGTCGGTTCATATTTCTTGAATTTGGGGGCAGAAAAACCCTGTGGTGCTCGATATGCATCAATAGCTGGACAGAATGGTGAGCATATTAGTTGCGCGTGGACCTGATCCGCTCCGCTAATCGTGCCTCGGCCATTTTCGCACTTGGTGTCTAGTTTGTCCCGGAGATCTCGGGACTGAACACCCATGTCCCTTGCGTGGGACCTGGAATTGACCAAAGCATGTCGTTTGGTGGTCCGTTTATCGCCTTTTCCTTTGCGTTTTCTTTCCTGCCTCACAAGCTGGCTTTCATGGGTCGCCGTCCCACTGCTTGTCCAATCTGGCTCCCAGTTCCCCGTGGAACATTCCATTGATCCAGAATTTCCACTGAGGCATAGTAACGCCGAAGTCCGGGGAGTTTTGTCATGATCTGAATCGATTGGATCCTTCCCTTTTCTTCTTCTCTCACGCCCGGAGTGATCGGGGTGAATGTCTGTCCTTCGCTCATCCGGATGATGCCGTCGGTGATCCCTTCTTCTGTCAGGGGAACGAGACCTCCTCCTGCCTAGGTCATCCTCCATCCAATTGGTCCTCCGGAACTCCTTTGCTCGGAGCTCTTCCTTCAAGCGGAGTACGTCTTCCTGGATAGCAAGTATGATCTCGTCCTTCTTGTTAATACGGTCTTCCAGGGTCCGAATATAGGCTCTGGAACCCTGATCCTTCTGAGGTCGGGTCGGCGCCGTGCCATTGACCCGGTTATTTTCCGTGACCGCAGCAGGGGTACCGTTAATTGGTAGGAGGACAAAGTCTTCAGGGGCATGGTTGTTTTGCCCGTTCTATCTGGAAGCCGTAGGTGGAGCCATCAGTAGTTGAGTGTGGTGGATCAAAGATGTGGTAATTGATATTCTTCCCCAGCAGAGTCGCCAATTGTGGGTTCTTGGACCCGTGACCAGAGTTGCTTATTAAATATCCAATTCAGAACAACCACCAGATGACTCCTGCAACCAAAGAAAGAGTTAGAACTGCCCGGCACCGGATGCCGGAAAGGCTCTCCGATGCCTAAGTCAGATGATTGTTTGAGAGAATAATTTTGTAGAGTAATAGCTATTTAGAAATCAAAGTCATTAACCCCTTACCAATTCTGCAATGCCTATATTTATAGGTTGTCCGCAATGCTTCCAATCTGGCTTAATTTGCGGTAACCGTCCCGGATATTCTGCCGCAATATCCGGGATTTACCCAGGTTTCCATATTGGGTTATCCGGATAGAGATGCATCAGATTATAGTTGATCCCGTAGGACCCTGGCAAGCAATGGGATGACTTGGTCATACCGTACTATGTCCAAATGGACTGTAGTCCGGATATATATCTGCCTCCCGGTGTACTGCTGGGATGGGGGTAACCCCATCGTGTCCTGACCAATAGGTCCGGTGTACAGTTAACCAGTCGGGCTAACCATAACACTTCTTCTAGTATAATGATGGGCCAACAGCCCTCCGGTTGATCCGGCCAACCTACTCCAGCCCCAATGGGCCTGCCCCTAATGGGCATGCTCCTATACCCGGCTCATTGACCATATTTGGTTCAGTTACCACAATAAGGATCAAGGAACCTTAGCAGTTGTCATAGCAGTTTTGTGTAATTGGGTGGAAGCCCGAAAAGCTAGTTGGCAGCAGGATGTGGACCTACAACAGATTATTCATGATCTGCATCATGACCCATCTAGCCACCCTTCTTTTGTTTGGTAGCATGAGAACAAATCCAAATTGGTAGTAGTAGTGAATGACCAATTCAGAACCAAGTTAATACATGAACATCGTACCATCTCTACAGGGGGCACCCTTTGGGAGAAAGAACCTATGAAAGGCTTAAACAAGCCTTCTATTGGAAGGGTACTGGAAGGGTACGAAGCAAGTTGTTCTAAGATATGTTGTTGAATGTGATACATGTCAGAGAAACAAAAATGAGACAGTTGTTACACCTGGGTTACTACATCCACTACAGATTTCAAATAGACTTTGGAGTGACATATCTATAGATTTTATAAAGGGATTTCCTAGTTCTTCTAAAAAAAATGTGGTTTTGGTAGCAGTGGACAGATTGAGAAAGTATGCTCACTTTATTCCTCTTTTTCCCATCCTTATATAACCACTATGGTTACTCATGTCTTTCTAAATAACATCTTCAAGTTATATGGTATGCCAAATTCAATAGTTTAAGATAAAGATCCTATCTTTACTAGTACTTTTTGGCAAGAATTATTTCGTTTATAAGATACCACTTTGTGTGTGGCCGCTTATTACCATCTGTGGTAGCCGGACCTCACCAAATCGGGCCGGACCCTCTCAGCTGGACTAATCGGCAATCCGAACCCTAACTATATCTTACGGAGCAATCTAGGGCCTTCGGCCTCACGGACCTCCGGTAAATCATTGCTGACGAAGGACAGAGCCGGCGGTTTATCATGTGCCCTTCGCCATCTAGAGCAGTCTCACCGGACACCTGAAAGAGTCAAGCCAGTTAGCCATGCGGTCTCCTTCAACCTCCGGCATTCCTATCCGGACATCAAGGAATCCATGCGTCTCTTCCCTATACAGAATAGGGACAATTTCCACCGACGGACGGTCCCATGCCGGAGGAGTCCACCATCAGCAGCGGCAGATAACATTGACCTCCGGCGGAGTAGTACACAGGGGCTGTCCGTACATCAGCTGACGTGGCCTGGGTTGGATCAGCAGCCCATCCGTCCGTTAGGGCAGACGTCAGCACCCGGGGTTCCCCTGTGTGCAATACATGATCTCGCTATTTGGCACCAGTCAGGTTCAACTATAAATACCCGTTGAAGGTACTGTTCACGGGGACTCTTGGACTCTCTTCTGATCCTGGTCTTTACACTTTCTCTCTCTACATTTCTCTCCGACCGTTACTGACTTAGCCATCGGAGGCCCCTCTCGGTCACTGCCGACTGGTGGGCTCTAACCCTTATTTTGTAAGAGCCAACCAGGTGTCGCCCCCTTTCTTCTTATAGGAAACCCGCAGCAGCCATCCGGCGCAAGCATAGAGGATCCATAGAGCCATCTAGATTGCAGTCACCGCAATTGGCAACTCCACTGGGGACCTTCGTTCTCAGACTCAGATGACCGTCATCCCATCTCTCTCCTCAGTGCTTCTCTTATCCACCATGGCTGCCGATGACTCCCGTGATGTCCACCCCCATTGGCTACCTATTATTTCACCTTTGACGGCCAATCAGACTCAGGACCCTCCTCCAGAATATCTTGGGTCCGCTTCACAGAACACCGATTGAGCATTTCCTTCCCCTCCGGTCCCTCTTGAGGAGGCACAACGCACTGAATCCCAGTGCACTAGGAGGTAATCGGATCTTGAGCGACGAGGAAGGCAGAACGATCACGGCCGTTTGGACAAGGGAAAGGCCGTTCGCCGATCCTCTCCCCACGAGCGCCAGTCGGGAGGCCATCATGTCCGGTCCTCTAGGTACCGACCAACTTCCAGTGCCATATCAAGCTCTCGCGAGACTCTATACCTTATGGATGATGGTAACTTAGTCCCAGTCAAGGCTACCTTGCCATAGACCCACCCTAAAGATACTTCGGAAGAAGACCGCAGACACCGCCGGCAAAGGGACTACCAGCTCTCCGGCAGGCATTATGTAGCAGACAATGCCATCGGTCACAAAAGGAGACACTTCAGAGATCATGACTCTCCTCCCCCAGGGACCTCAGGGATCACCTCAACTACCGACAGAGTCAGATGGCCCTTAGCCCAGAAAAAAGGACTGTCCAGCAAAAGGCGTACATCGATGCTAGGCTCCGGCAACTCAGTCTCTCTCCCTTCATCCTGGAGATTGAGTTGGCAACTCTTCCACCAGGATTCAACCTGCCAAAGTTCACTAAATACGACCCAAAGACAGATTCCTACACCCATCTCATGCACTTTAGATAGATCATCTCCCTCTACACCACCGACGATGCTGTTATGTGCAAGGTGTTCCCTACCAGCCTTGGCACACTAGGCTCCCTATGGTTCAATAATCTCCCTCCACATAGCATTTCATGCTACTGGGACCTTGAGCAAGCCTCATGGCCCACTTTATCACTAGCAGTAGGCATACAAAGCAAATCGATGCCCTGATCAGTCTCAAGAAACGTCCGGATGAGAGTCTCCGGCAGTATGCCGAGAGGTACTGGGAGCTCTTCAATGAAATCCAGGGCTGTGACCAGATGGTGGTCACCTCTTCCTTCAAAAATGGCCTGGATAGCACTAACCGGATCTTCGCTGATCTCACTCTCCACCCATCAGAGGACATGGACGACCTCATGCTTCGGGTGAAGAAATTCTGCCAATTGGAGGATCTTATTGTTGAACGGGCGGCCCAGCGCCCGGAGCAGCACTCTCAGGCACCATTGCCGGCAGGAGGCCGGAGACAGGTGAACATTGTCAAAGCTAGAAGAAGGAAGGTCCCCAAGGCTCCCAAGCTTCACGAGTTTACTGCTGAAACCACCGTGTTTACCGAGCCCATCTATGCGGTATTGAAGCATATTGAGAACCAGCCCTTCTTTGCCTGGCCGGATCACAAGCTCGGGATGGCCGGCAAAATGAAGGACAAGCGGATCCACTGCACTTATCATAAGGAGCAGGGACATTTTACGACCGGGTGCAAACCCTTCAAGTCGTACTTGGAGCTTCTAGTGCAATAGGGCCATCTAGCCCAGTGGGTCGACCACCAGAAAACTTAGCAGCTGGCACAAAAGACCGGACATCCTATCCTGTCGGATGAAAACATACTGATGATCAATGTTATCCATGGCCCCCTCAACAAGGAGGCTTCCGCTCGCCTCCGGACAGAGATTGACCATGCAACTGCTGCAAAGCAAGTGCTCACGGTCGGCTCCTCCCTTAAGCGGAAGTCTCCTGTCGAGTGATCGGGATGGTCCATTACCTTCACGGAGAAGGATCTCGACCGAGTCCAGTTGCCGCACAATGACGCTTTGGTCGTCACTCTATGCGTCGGACCGGTCAACATCCGGCGCATTCTCATCGACCAAGGAAGCTCTGCTGAGGTAATGTACTTTTCCCTATTTCAAGCCCTCAACCTTACTGCTGACGATTTGCAGCTTGCCGACGTTCCACTCGTCGGATTCAATGGAGCTCCAGTTTGGCCACTCGGCAGAATCACCCTCTTTATCCGGGCAGGGTCCAAAATAGTTGACTTAGAATTCATTGTAGTCGACGTTCCGAGCCCCTACAACGCCATTCTTGGCCGGAGCTGGATCCACTCTATGCAAGCAATTGCCTTAACCTACCACCAAGTCGTCCGGTTTATTAGCGCCTCTGGACGGCAGGAGGATATCGTCGGCGACCAGGCAGCCTCAAAGAAATGCTACATATCGGTTGTCCGGGAGAACAAAGAAATGAAGCAAGTCCAGTGGGTGGAAGTGCCAGACGACCCAGTTTATGAAGACGTAGGCGCTCCGGCAGCCGACAAAGTAGTAGAAGAGCTCATTACTGTGCCAATCAATAAAGACGGCAGCCAGTTGTTCCTCATCGGATCCTCCCTCCCTCTAGCGGACCGAAAGAAGTATGTGAAGTTTTTGAAAGCCAACATCGAGGTCTTCGCCTGGACTCCATACGAGCTTCCCGGAGTGGACCCGTTGTTCGTCTATCATCAACTGAACGTTGATCCCTCCCGGCACCCAATCGTCCGAAGGCCCTAACGCTCCTCTTTGGCACATACACATGCAATCGTGGAAGAAGTGGACCAGCTGCTAGAAGTAGACACTATCTGGGAGGTCCAGTATCCCACCTAGTTAGCAAACACAGTGGTCGTCAAGAAGAAGTCCGGAAAATGGCGGGTCTGTGTCGACTACACCAATCTAAATGATGCCTGCCTGAAGGACTGCTTTCCTTTGGATCAGATCGATCAGCTGGTCGACGTCACTACCGGACACCAAAGGCTCAGCTTCATGGACGCCTACAGGGGCTATCACCAGATTTCAATGGCCAAGGAAGATATGGAGAAAACATCCTTCATCACTCCCAAGGGGGTGTACTGCTACAAGGTCATGCCCTTCGGCCTCAAGAACACCGAAGCCACTTATCAGCGAATGGTCTTCCAGATGTTCTCCCGACAGATTAGGGACACGATGGAGGCTTACATCGATGACATGGTCATCAAAAGCAAGTGGGCAGTCAACCACATCCAACACCTGATGGAGGTCTTTGAGATCCTGAAAAAACATGGGCTCCACCTTAATGCCAAAAAGTGTGCCTTCGGTGTGGGCTCTGGCAAGTTCCTTGGCTATCTTGTTACCAGCCGGGGGATAGAAGCGGATCCCTCCCAGGTCACTGCGGTAACAAACCTCAGGCCTCCATCCACCATAAAAGAAGTACAGTGGCTAACCGGCATGGCGGCGGCCCTCAACAGATTTATCAGTCGGTCATCTGACCTTTGCCGGCCATTCTTTCATGCCATCAAAACTATCTGGCGCAGTTACAAATGGACAGAAGGGTGCGATCAAGTGCTCCAGCAACTCAAACGATACATCTCTAGCCCTCCAGTACTAGTCACACCGAAGGACATGGAGTCCCTCATCCTATACCTGGTCGTCTCCCAGCATGCTGTCAGCTCCGTTCTTTGCCGAGATGAGGGAACGAACCACCAGCCAGTTTACTATACCAGCAAAACTCTCCTTCCTGCCGAAACCAGGTACTTACCACTTGAAAAACTTGCTCTTGGCTTGGTTTCTTCTTCCAGGAAATTGTTGCCCTACTTCCAGCAGCACACAATTACGGTGTTGACGGAGCATCCCCTGAAAGTAGTCCTCTCCAACCGGATCTCAAAATGGGTGGTCGAACTGGCCAACTTTGACATCAAGTATCAGCCCAGAACGGCCATCAAAGCCCAGGTGTTGGCCGACTTTGTCGCAGAATTCTCACCGGGGGTCATCCCTCAAAAAGCTCTGGCGGAGTCTCCGTCCAACATCACGGATCTGCAGGTTGCCTCCTCATCTGCTGCTCCGCCTCCATGGCGCTCCGGAACATGTGCTCAGCATCCGTCGGAACAATGGAGGCTTCTTCATGGGGACACCTGGAGAATGTACGTGGACGGCGCTTCAAACAGTAGGGGCTCTGGCATTGGTACCGTTCTTGTCTCCCAAAGGGGGATTGTCTATGAAAGCGCCTTGTCTATCGAATATCCGGCCTCCAACAATGAGGCAGAATACGAAGCCCTGATCTCTGGACTCCGTCTTGCCTAGAGGTGTCAAACGGGCCGGCACAGCACGGGCACGGCACGGGCACGACACGTTTAAAATGGGCACGGCACGGCACGGCACGCCATGGCCCGGTACGGCACGGGCACGCAATTTTTGGTGGGCCGGGCCGGGCTGGGCCGCAATTTTACAGCACGAGCACGGCACGATAAGGCACGAATACGGCACGGGCACGGCACGAACACGGCACGACACGAGCACGAGCACGGGCACGAGCACGGCACGGGCACGATTAGAATTTTTTAATATAAATATTGTATAATAAATAATGTATTCTATTTAAATCACATCTTGGAAGTTCCTTTTTTAGCTGATAACCGAACCGTTAACCGAACCGTTTACTGTAAATTACATTCATACCCTTTTATTATGCAAAATATAAAAATAGATTATGTTGTGGGCCATTTTTCAAATTAGCAAACTCTTTATATTGGGCCAAATTTATTTTAGGTAGGCTGGCCCAAATTGAAACAAGAATCTGAAATAGGGTTTTTCATCCTCACTCCACTCCATCGCACAGACTCAGTCTGTCTCCATCCCCGTAGTCTCTCCATAGCGCCTCTCTCTCTCGCCATCGCGAATATCTCTCTCGCCAGTACCCTCTCTCGCCGAGTACCCTCTCTCGCCCAGTACCCTCTCTCGTCTCTCAAGCCAGGACTCTCTCTCGTCTCTCTCGCCAGGACTCTGAGTCTCTCGTGTCTCTCTCGTCGCGATTTACAAGTTAGTCTCACACACTTCGTATATTTATTTTGTAAATAAATGCATGCTAAGTTCTCAGGTCTACCTTGTAAGTAACTCACACACTGCGGATGAGTCTCACACACTGCTGGGATTTCTGCTAATTGCTACAGCAATTCACTGAGAATCGCAGCCGAGGGTTTTGGTACAAATGGGTATAGCTCTAAAATTGCTACAACAATTCACCCTTCAATCGCTACAGCAATTCACCCTAAAATTGCTGCACGTATAGCCCTAAAACAGTACAAATTTCCATG
>NMUG010000167.1:0-26519 GCA_002855965.1 Monotropa hypopitys
ATTCTATAATTCGAGTCAATATTGCGAAGATATTAGCAAATTGACCTTGGATCAAAGGAATAATTAGTAAATTCAACGTGCTGAATTACTTATTATCATTTTTAGAATTTAAACCCAAAATCAAAATCAAACATAAAAAAAATCAACATTTTCATTCAAGGCTTTCATTCAAAATCAAAAATCAAAATTAATTGTTTTCATTTCAAAATTAAAAATCAAAAATCATCATCAACGTCATCATCAAAATTAAAAGCACAGAATCACTTGCGCGTCCGCGTCATCTTTTATAATTCCTGAATTTACACTTTGCACATTATATTTCTCTTGGCTGAGAATAATTGAGTTTTGTTAAAAAGTTTGTTTTAAAAAATGAAGTACCGCAAGGGCGATGTAGGGTGCCTAACACCTTTCCTACTCGTAACAATAAATTTCCGAACCCAGCTCTAGTTACGCAAATCAAAGCGGCTTTTCCAAAAACGGTGACTTGACACACCATAACTCTATGTCAAGTGGCGATTCTGAAAAAGTTGGTTAATGACAGATTGTTTCGCAGCGAAGATTCGATCTATTATTAATTAAACTCAATTTTAATCCCAACTGTCAATTTTACTTTTAAAACAAAAACAGTCGCATTCAAATCCAAGAAAAATGTTACAAACTCGACCCCTCGGCGTTTCCGCGAGCGAATCGGGAAAAGGAGGAGAGGGAGAAATTTTTCCGGGAGCGACAGCTGGCGACTCTGTTGGGGACTGAAGAGAATTTCGGCTTCTAGTTTTTCAAAACAAACCTTTCATCAAAATTCAACCAATTCTCGGCCTATTACTAATGTTTATTTTGTGCAGTTTTTCAGGAATGCTAAAAGACCGCGATGCGCTTAAAAAAAGTCTTTTCAATTCATTTCTCACCATTTGTTTTGTAGGGTAGCTTAATAAAAATTTTGCGAAGGGCTCCCTTCAAATTTTTAAAAAAAAAACTTGCATTGTTTTTCATACATCATTTTGCATCATTACTCATTTGGAACGGAGATCATGACCGCCCAAATGGATGTGTCCCTATCTATCCTTGGGCGTCCGAAGTAAACTGTGAACTGCCTTTATGGTGGGCACTTCCGAAAAGGACACCCCAACCAAATCACCGACTCGAAGATGGTTTCCCTCACGGGGCCGTAGGTCTGAAGATTTGGGAGCCTTTAAACCTTACAGCTTGCATAGCCACATTTGCATATAGAAAGCCAATAAAAAAAGAGTCAAAGCCAAAACCCTAATTATATTATTAGGAGACATATCATAATGAAGGGATCCCTTCTCTGTTTATATCTTGTTAATATCCAACCCAAAAACTTTTTCAAAAAAATTCAAGGTCGAAAGTAGATATCTCTAGGGATAGTGACAGGCATACATTATGGACTTACAAAATGTTTTCATCAAAGATCCACAGTCCAAAATATTACCCCATACTTCATGTCTGTGGAAAATTTTAAATTGAGGTCAGAAAAGTCTATATGTTGCCATAACCCCTAAAGATCGTTTTTCTTTCATACAAAACTAAGATGAAGTTTTTGTTTTGAAGGTACATTACGGCTCAGCAAGCCCGTCTTATATCCCTGGCGAGGAGGATCAACCGCTCTATCTCTCGAGCAATGGCTGAGGATGCTTTGAACCATGTCCATGAGGAACCAGAGGCGGTTCCAATGAAGGAATACCTAGTTGTCCGTAGGGATGTTGACAACCTCCAGGCCATGGTCAACACCCTGATGAGACAAGTTCAGTCAAGTGCCCACCCTGCAGGGGCCGGAACATCATCTCCGACAATTCCCGACACTGGGGAAGTGCCATTTCAAGCGACATCGAATCACACCAGCTCTCCACCAACTGGGGCAATCCCAACATTACCAATGGGAAGTTTACCTTCACAACCTGTCACAGCACAACCGGTCATCTCGGCTCAATCACCCGCTACTCCCATAACACCCAGCATGGCTCAAACTCAAGAAGATTTGGAGAGCCGTCCGAGGGATGTTCCGTCCTCAAACAACCCCTACCTGGTCCAGAAAGTTCAACAACTTGAAGAAGCCTTGAAAACCCTGCGAGGATCCAGCCCGTATACCTCAACAAGTTTCGAAGATCTGTGCTTCTTTCTGGGATGCAGTTGCTCCCAAAATTTAAAATACCCGACTTCACGAAATACGACGGAACCAGCGAACCAATGGCTCATCTGTGACTGTATGCCGGGGCATTATGTGGATACCCTGATCCAGAGAAACTAATGATGCAACTATTCCAACACAGCCTCAAGGGGTCAGCCGCTCAGTGGTTTGCATGGCTCGATCTCAAGCGTTTTCAATCCTGGACGGAATTATCCCAGGAATTTGTCCGACAGTATCGCCACAACACGGAGATGATCATAGACCGTCTTTTCTTGATCAGAATGAAGTAGGATTATGCCTCTCAAGTGGATCCTCCCCTGGCGAAATCAGAGTATGTCCATCTATTTGTACAGACTTGCAAAGGAATATACTACGAGAAGTTCTGCACGTCGATCGGGCGATCATTCAATGAAATTATCCAGCAAGGGGAAATGATAGAAGACGGGGTCAAAACAGGGAAAATTATTGATCATTATTCTCACAGCAGCGATCCCAATCCATCCTCTTCTCAGGCCAAGTAATTCCCCCTGAACAAAACTAAAGAAGCTGAGGTCTCTGTCATCATGCCGACGCCTCACCAAAACAATCCTTTTCCTCCACCATCAAGACCCCAATAAAATTTTCAAAACTCGTACGCACCCCCACCATATTATCCACCTCAAGCTCCATATAATAACTCCTATCTGACATCCTCTTTTCCACAACCTCAAAATACCCAATCCAAGGGGCCTCAACAATTCCCCCACAAGAATCAGCGAAGTCGGATCTTCACTCCTCTAGCCATTCCAATGGCTGAAGTACTTCAAAAGCTGTTAGCTTCGGGACACATCAAATTGATTCCCGAGAGGCCAATATCAAGTCCTCCTCCTCCATATCATCGGGCCGATCGTCATTGCGCATATCATTTAGGACAGTCAGGCCACGACACTGAAGACTGTTGGAACTTAAAACACCAAGTCCAAGATTTAATTGATGCCGGGACTATCAATCTCGAGGATGCCAAGACCGCACCGAATGTTACAAATAATCCCCTCCCAAATCATCACGGGATTAACATGATAAGTCAGGATGCAGGCGCTCCAAATCCACGCCAACTGATTGGTCCACCTGGGACCTTGATTTTGATAAAGAAAAGATCCATGCCTGAAGAACCCGTCATTGCTATGGAAGGATATCAAGATTCACCTCCAAGAAAATGGAGGATTCAAGGCAAATGCTCTCGGAAACAAATCCCCCAAAACTGTCTGTCTCTTTGCTAGTGCGATCAAAGGTCACTCTGCCAAGACCTCCTCAAGTACCGAAGTACGATACACGCAAAGTGCCTTTGAATTATGCCAAGCTAAACCAAGCAACTCGATCTCGAAGAATGTACATTCCAATAAAGCAGGAGGAATCCAAAACATATGAATAAATCCCAGAGTCGGAATTACTCGAACTCATCAAGATTGTGAAAAGAGATGAATTCGATGTGTGGGTAGAACATAAGAATTCAACCCAGGATAAAGTTCCACCAAAATTCTCCGAGAATGCACAAATGATCGCCAAATGCCTTCACAGAAACGGTTTTAAAATCGGCAAAGGCCCGGGGGCAAACCTTCAAGGGGAAACAGAACCAAGAAAACTACCTACCCAGCTTCACACATTTGGACTAGGCTACCGACCGACATGGGAGGAACAAGAACAAGCTGCGGTCTTTAAAAGGAATCCAAGAAACAATCAAGGTCGGGGAAGAATTGCACCAATCCCCCACATCCGCAAAAGTTTTGTATCAGTAGGATTCTCGAATACAGCATCAGATCAAGAAGAAGAGTTTGCCTTACCCATATCCATCATCCCCTCAGAGAAAGGAGATTCAATGACCGGGCTCGCACGTCTATTTGAAGAACTGCAAATCACCGTCATCAACTCCCCTATAGACAACATGACTTCTGATCAATCATCCAGCTCAATTCGTCCTACATATCCGGGGGAAAAGATGACCAATTGGGTCTCCCAGTCAATGCCCAGGGCTCGCAAGTTTTGGAACCCGAAAGTTTGACTTTTCGATCCAAATAACCAAACAATCTTAGCACAAGAAGTATACGACTTCGACATCGAGCTAGATTATGAGCTTATGGGGATCGAAGTTGACATCTGTGCTGGGGACGAAATTCCCGAAGAAATCCGGGAAATGGTAGAAAGACATGAAAATAGAAAAAAACCTAATATCGAGGAAACAGAAACCATAAATCTGGGGACTGTTGAGATACCTAGGGAACTCAAGATTGGGGCACATCTCGATAAACAACAGAAAATCGAATTAATCGAGATACTCAAAGCCTATCAAGACGTGTTCGCATGGTCCTATGAAGATGTGCCAGAGCTAAATCCATCAATCGTGGAACACAGATTACCCATCAATCCCACGATGAGTCCAATCAAACAGAAGCTGCAAAGACTTCGGCCCGAATGGAGTCTTAAAATCAAAGAGGAAGTCATCAAACAATTCAACACAGGCTTTCTCCGGGTGGCCAATTATCCCGAATGGTTGGCCAACATAGTCCTTGTCCCGAAGAAAGACGAGAAGGTTCGAATGTGCATCGACTACCGAGATCTCAACAACGCAAGCCCGAAAGATGATTTTCCATTACCACACATAGACATTCTCGTCGACAATACTACTGGTCACGAAATGTTCTCATTTATGGATGGATTTTCGGGGTATAATCAAATCCGAGTAGCGCCAGAAGACCAGGAGAAAACTGCATTCATTACACCCTGGGGAGTATTTTATTATCAGCTAATGCCGTTTGGATTAAGGAATGCAGGTGCAACGTATCAAAAGGCAATGGTGACACTATTCCATGACATGATGCATGGCGACGTGGAAATCTATGTGGACGACATGATTGTCAAATCCCGACAATGACAGGGGCACCTCCAGAGTCTGAAACGAGTATTCGAGCGTCTGCGAAAGTATCAATTGAAGATGAATCCGTCCAAGTGTGCTTTTGGTGTAACGTCTGGAAAACTGTTGGGATTCATAATTAGCCAGAAGGGCATCGAAGTCGACCCGGCTAAAGTCCAAGCTATTCAAGAGATGCCGTGTAACACTCCCAAAATTTGAGATATATGTTTTTTTTTTAGAAGTGTTAAATAGGTAAGAGTATCCAAACAAAAGGGTAAAGTGCTATCTACCACACACATACACTACTCAACACATTATTATTACATGAACGCCTGCGCTACTCTGATACAAATAAAAAGAGGCGAATAGGGTTTTATAACATAACCCTGTACAACAATGTCCCAACAAAAGAAAAGGCCAAAATAGGATTTTATAGATTAATCCTGTACAAGGTGGCCAACATAAAGAAAAGAAAGTACTGAAACTGAAAAGTAAGCAACCTATCATCTACTGTCCAGTCCAGCCTCAAGTCCAGCAAAGGATCCCACAGCCACTCCCAATCGGGGAGAACAAGTCCTACAAAAGTAGAGGGTCAGACACGACCGCCTGGTAGAGATAATCCATCTCCTAACGTCTATAATTTTGGGGTGCAAGTGAGTGGCAGTGCAAGGAATAAATGATGCAATGCTATGGATCTCATTGTAGTGTAAAACCGTTAGTTTATTCTTTCATTCCACATTCGACTCAAAGTAGGGTAAAAGTAAGACAATACTCAAAAGAGAGCTACCAACACTGAACACGACCCTACATTTTCCAAAATGACTCATTTCCGTTCTTTTAAAATAATTGGTTTCTAGTATACCAATTAACTCACATCATTCAGTGTTTTCATTCATTTCCCGCCCCTTATAGAGATAAGGGCAATATCAATAATTATTTGAGTTTCGGATTATTCCGCGCTAGTCGCTCGTCAACAGACTAACCGATAACTTCATCGTATTCCCCAACACGTCAGGAGGGGCCAGAAAACCCCCCATTGCGCAATGTCGTGAGTGCTCGCACTAGCCACTCAAGGTAATCCCAGCTACCCGTAGATCAAGCCAACTCAAGTTATCACATTAATTGGGGTCTTTTGTTCAAGTTCATGTTTTGGTTCATTATTCCCGCGTGAATAGGGCAACGCCTCCTAGTTCACCATTTAGACCCAATTATGTGATTTTCCCACATTCTTTCCAAAACAGTTCTTTTTCTTCCCAAAACATTTCGTTCGTTCGCAAAACCCTTCTTTCTTTCGATTCATTATAAAAACGTGTCAAGAATACGTTTCAACCCACAAACCACCCGAAAGTGTCCAAACAAGGCAATCTCCCCAATTTGATTTTATAAAATGACAATGACACACCCTTTATAAAAATTGGAGGTTTTCACAATCGAATTAGAAATCGAACGACCAACAATCTAGGGATTTCATAAAGACTCTAGACGATACCAAAATCCGACCAATTTAAGCGAACGACGACCGACAACGTCACACTGTACGACTATTCCAAAACCGACACTTTAATCTACGACCGACAGGGGGAAGTAAGAATACCGATATTATAAACGAGAGGGATAGAGAACTCTACCTCGATTGGAGTGTGTGAAATAATTACCGACACTGGATTTGCTACAAATTTGGGCATGAACCTGTTCAAAATAGGACAACCGCACTAAGGCGCCAACAATAACAAACAAGCAGGAGCAGTAATCCATCCTTATATCTCCCACAGACATAAGCCACCGATTCAGACTCAACAACAATTAAAAGAGTGCGCGGTATACCTGCCGATGCGACCACAAGCGGTGGTCGATCCCCTGAACGTTGCGCGCCACTGATTTCTGTCGCTCGCTAAGACTGGCACCTAGAATCTGACAGACAGTCAATATTTGACAACAAACGACTTAAAACACTGAAACGAATAGAATAGAGGCTTACCCACTGACGCGAGCACTGCTGCTCGTCCACCCTTCACTGTACCTCGACGCACTTCGACATCCTTCAGTCGCCGCTAAACATCCTTCCGTTGTACTGCGACACCCCGGATTATCACCACACCCGCCTCTGATTCCTCGAGACACCACTTCCACCTCCACCATTTCGATTAAATCCACCTCCTCACCACTGCCGCTACGAAATCCATCACCACTACACACACACACACGATGCTAGTGTGTGGAGAGGGAGAGAGGGACCGAGATAGAGAGGGAGAGGGGAGGAAATCACACCGAGAGAGAGGGGAGAGCGCGCAGTAGCGCGCGCACGTGCAGAGGAGGGAGGGAGAGAGAGCAAGGAGGGGGAGGGGTTGTCGCCGGCAGTGGGGGAGAGGGGGAAGGGCGGCGGCGGCGGGAGGGGGTCGCGGGAGAGATGATAGGAAGAGGAGGATACAGGGGTTTGGCTCCCCGTGTATCAATTCGTATAACAACCCTTTTTTTATTTTTTTTATTAATTAAATTAATATCATTTAAATGAATTTTAATAACTCCCAACACTTTTGGACGACTCTCGGGACCCCAAACGAAACCCAAATTCAACCACGAAGACTTGTTCGCGCTCAGAACACGAAACCTCACAACCCAAGACTTGTCTCACTCAGACAGGATCAGTAAATTAAAATACGAGCCGCAGGGAACCGAACGATTAAAAATAAAATCCCGGAAAAGATTTAATCGATCAATATTATTATTATTATTATTTTTGAAACGAATGGAAAATAATTAAATTTTCCGGAGTGTGACAAACTACCCTCCTTACAAAAATTTTATCCTCGAAATTTCCAAGGTAGAAGAACCGAACACGCCACGAAAGGAATAACGCCCAAAAGCACCAAATGCTTGGATAAGTTCGCGACGAGAACCGACACAACGATAGGGAGGTTACCAACCGAAACAACTCCACCAACGAACCAACAATGCCAAAAGAGATCCACAACTGATAACAAATTCGCCCAAAGCAACGCCCAACAACAATCGCAAACCGAACAAACCACCATCTTCCTTAGACGCGCAACACGTCATAACACACAGAGCACTTCGCAATGCAAGGAACACCAATAAAGAACCGAACACAAGCAAAGGAAAACGTCCTCGAGAGAGACATCAACGTCCAAAGAAATGGTTTTCGCGCAACCATAGGTTCCCAAACCGATCAAACAAGCTAGAAATGCGCATTTTTTGACCAAGGACACGGTACGGAGGTTAAACCGCAAGAATATCACCCCGAAAAATTTCGAAAAATTCTGCAAAATTTTAGAATATGTCACAACACAACGTGGACATGCCGGGAAAAGTTCCGAGTATCGAAACACCACGGATACGAGGAGACACGGTACGGATACACCGACACGCGAAGGATACGGTGTGGATACGCCGACACACCAAGAACACACCGAGGACACACCGGTACGACAGGACACGCCAGTACGACAGGACACACCGAAGACACACCGGTACGACAGGACACGCTGATACACCAAGGGTACTCCTAGGATATGCCGATACGGTAAGGACACGGCTAGGATACTCCGATACGCCAAGGATACGCCGGTACGGTACCGATACGCGGATACGATACGGGTACTCCGGTTTTTCCAAAAATTTTTATAAAAATTTTAGAAAAATAAAAGAATGATTTTTGACTACCGCAAAGAAGTCCACCACGACTTTAACATCACGAACGCGCAAAACGACCCTGAAAAGATTTTCGAACAAGGTGGGAACAATCCAACCAATACGGAGCAGGATTTGAGAATAAGATAACCCGCAAGGGATGGTCACACAACAACTGTGCCACCCGACTCACACCAAACAACCACAACGCCACCAAAAGAAGAACTAAACAGTCAAAATCTCACAAACCAACCCGCACACACCTAGAGCGGTACCGGAATGACTATGAAGTTTGATTTGAGATGTGCTGGCCAGTCACCTTCTCAAAACAATCCTCCATGTTCATTCCTACACCATATGACATGGACTACACACACTGGTCACGCCAAACACCACCACGATCCAAGTCGGTGTAGTCGACTTCAAGGAAACACACACATTCTACCCCAACGTTCACAATACAGCTGCACAACACAAAAGTAAACTCGTCTCACTGATCACACCAATCACAAACCAATCCCACAACACACTCTCAAACAAGGCTCCAAAGGGAGATAGCATCGCGGAACAGAAGTGTCCAAACGAAAAAGGACACGGTGCCAATGGATACGACAACACTCTGGATTCGCACGAAAACACGGCGAACAAGAACAAATGTACGAAGGTAACCCGCGATACAAGAGTGCACGAAGCAGGGATACGATTCCCGACAACAAGTTCTACGAAGTAGATAAATCCATACGCGCAAGACGAACAACACATCACTGCCAAACCGAAGTCAAAAGGAATACCCAAGCATAATTCACCTTCTACAACCCTATGCCCAAATGAGAAAGCAACTCTACTCTCGTCTTCAAATTTCCAAGCAAGACACACAACACCTCAAGCCATCAACCCAGTTATTCCTCTCTTTCAAAACAATGACTTCAACCAACACTGTATTCTAAACTCTGAGTCACCAAACAAGGTCATTACACTTCTATATCTTAATCCAAAATCATTTACTCTCCACATTATCATCCAATAAGACAAGAACCCAAATACTGCTTCTAGGAAGAACAACAAGACTGTCACACACGTGCCATCACTCCAAAACATCAAGAGAGAACTAAAGTCCTCAAACCGCTTTCCCAGCTCCTAACACAACTACAATAACGACAACTCATCCACAAACACCAAGACACCTCAAAATGAGGTCTAACACTCAATTGACACAACAAGCCCAACGACTAACTGAGACAAATTCAACACAAAGCTATTTCTCAAGTTGTCCCACAATCCGATTAACCAAACAACCCAATCACTGATACAACCGGCTAACCAAGTACCCAAATAATCAAGTAACCACCTAACCAATAGTGGACCTACACAACTCAGCTTAATACAAATCCTCAAAGAACCTCAAACCATAAATCAAGATCAACTCTCCCATCAAATAAGTACAAAGTACTATCATCACTAACGAATTGGTACTAGTCCGCAAAGAGAACCTACTAACCCAAAATACTTCACGTCCCAAGTGAGTCACACAGAATCTCTGCCACTACAAGGCCTTACTACACCGAGACATCCTCACTTTCCAAAGAGTTCACAACTACACTATACCCAAGTGCTAACACTTCAAGAAGCAACCACCAATCACCATCTCGCAAACTAGACCATCCTAAGGTTCTACCGCTCACACTAGGAACTATATGCACTAGGGAGACCCATTCAACCCCAAAAGTAGGCAAACGACAAGCTCCAACGACCAACGACACAAGGCAAAATAGAATTCAAGGCTCGGTCGCAAGAATACTACAACTTCCTAGTCTTAAGGACGACAATCAACACATCAATGTCAAGGAGAACGACAGTCTTCTACAAGGAACATCGCCCAAGGAATTCATTGATGACCACAAGAGAGATGACTCAAGAAACGATTTTCCGATCGCACTCAGAATCATCAACCACGCTAGAAAGGCAAACGAGAATCCACCAACTGATCGCTGCAAAGTTCGCCATTTGCTACCAAAGATAGGCTTAACAGCCATGATGACGACAACAAGAATCTGCTTATTACGGAGGAGTAGGCTCGACAAGCCACAACTGCAACCACCAACGCCCGAATTCGAGGAATAGGGAGCCAAATCACCACCAGAGTTATCGAAGGAACTCGTTTACACTCTAAGAACAGGGAACTCGACACAGTTCACCGAGCTAGTGTAAGAATCACCACTACGACCAAGAGGGAATAACCAGAACAAACAAGTCTAATATCAACAAGATCCTCTACTAATTGCCAACACAGGCTCACAAGTCACCACGAGATAGACAGGAATTGCTCAAAATTCCAAAAGAACAACAACAAGACCAACTCGAAGGAGTAGACACCACAATTTTCCAAACCATTTTGTTAGTTTCGAGTTATAAAAGCATGTTGTTTAATGAGATCCATGTAATGCATATACATTCAATGCCTAGATAAACATGTCATGCACCCTAAATGCAATCACTCAGAGCTACACAAAAGAAACGGTGCGCTCATCGAGACTAAAAGTCTCTCCCAAAGTCCGAGGCAAATCGGAACTAGCGCTCTAATACCAAGTTTAACACTCCCAAAATTTGAGATATTTTTTTTTTGAGAAGTGTTAAATAGGTAAGAGTATCCAAACAAAAGGGTAAAGTGCTATCTACCACACACACACACTACTCAACACATTATTATTACATGAACGCCTGCACTACTCTTATACAAATAAAAAGAGGAGAATAGGGTTTTATAACATAACCCTGTACAACAATGCCCCAACAAAAGAAAAGGCCAAAATAGGATTTTATATATTAATCCTATACAAGGTGGCCAACAGAAAGAAAAGAAAGTACTGAAACTAAAAAGTAAGCAACCTATCATCTACTGTCCAGTCCAGCCTCAAGTCCAGTAAAGGATCCCGCAGCCACTCCCAATCGGGGAGAACAAGTCCTACAAAAGTAGAGGGTCGGGCACGACCGCCTGGTAGAGATAATCCATCTCCTAACGTCTATAATATTGGGGTGCAAGTGAGTGGCAGTGCAAGAAATGTAAATGATGCAATGCTATGGATCTCATTGTAGTGTAAAACCGTTAGTTTATTCTTTTATTCCACATTCGACTCAAAGTAGGGTAAAAGTAAGACAAGACTCAAAAGAGAGCTACCAACACTGAACACGACCCTACATTTTCCAAAACGACTCATTTCCGTTCTTTCAAAATAATTGGTTTCTAGTATACCAATTAACTCACATCATTCAGTGTTTTCATTCATTTCCCGTCCCTTATAGAGATAAGGGCAATATCAATAATTATTTGAGTTTCGGCTTATTCCGCGCTAGTCGCTCGTCAACAGACTAACTGATAACTTCCTCGTATTCCCCAACACGTTGGGAGGGGCCAGAAAACCCCCCATTGCGCAATGTCGTGAGTGCTCGCACTAGGCACTCAAGGTAATCCCAGCTACCCGTAGATCAAGCCAACTCAAGTTATCACATTAATTGGGGTCTTTTGTTCAAGTTCATGTTTTGGTTCATTATTCCCACGCGAATAGGGCAATGCCTCCTAGTTCGCCATTTAGACCCAATTATGTGATTTTCCCACTTTCTTTCCAAAACATTTCTTTTTCTTTCCAAAATATTTCGTTCCTTCGCAAAACCCTTCTTTCTTTCGATTCATTATAAAAACGTGTCAAGAATACATTTCAACCCACAAACCACCCGAAAGTGTCCAAACAAAGCAATCTCCCCAATTTGATTTTATAAAACGACAACGACACACCATTTATAAAAATTGGGGGTTTTCACAATCGAATTAGAAATCGAACGACCAACTATCTAGGGATTTCGTAAAGACTCTAGACGATACCAAAATCCGACCAATTTAAGCGAACGACGACCGACAACGTCACACTGTACGACTATTCCAAAACTGACACTTTAATCTACGACCGACAGGGGGAAGTAAGAATACCGATATTATAAACGAGAGGGATAGAGAACTCTACCTCGATTGGAATGTCTGAAATAATTGCCGACACTGGATTTGCTAGAAATTTGGGCATGAACCTGCTCAAAATAGGATAACCGCACTAAGGTGCCAACAACAACAAACAAGCAGGAGCAGTAATCCATCCTTATACCTCCCACAGACATAAGCCACCGATTCAGACTCAACAAAAATTAAAAGAGTGCGCGGTATACCTGCCATTGCGACCACAAGCGGTGGTCGATGCCCTGAACGTCGCGCGCCACTGATTTCTATCGCTCGCTAAGACCGGCACCTAGAATTTGACAGACAATCAATATTTGACGACAAACGACTTAAAACACTGAAACGAATGGAATAGAGGCTTACCCACTGACGCGAAGCATCAACTGTCGCGCACTGCTGCTCGTCCACCCTTCACTGTACCTCGACGCACTTTGACATCCTTCAGCCGCCGCTAAACATCCTTTCGTTGTACTGCGACACCCCGAATTATCACCACACCCACCTCTGATTCCTCGAGACACCACTTCCACCTCCACCATTTCGATTAAATCCACCTCCTCCATCGCAACAACCACCACTGCCGCTATGAAATCCATCACCACTACACACACACACACGATGCTAGTGTGTGGAGAGGGAGAGAGGGACCGAGATAGAGAGGGAGAGGGGAGGAAATCGCACCGAGAGAGAGGGGAGAGCGCGCAGTAGCGCGCGCACGTGCAGAGGAGGGAGGGAGGGAGAGAGAGCAAGGAGGGGGAGGGGTTGTCGCCGGCGGTGGGGGAGAGGGGGAAGGGCGGCGGCGGCGGGAGCGAAGAAGGGAGAGGGGAGCTCGGGCGGCGGTTAGGGTTTAGGGGGAGGGGGTCGCGGGAGAGATGGGAGGAAGAGGAGGATACGGGGGTTTGGCTCCCCCTGTATCAATTCGTATAACAACTTTTTTTTATTTTTGTTTATTAATTAAATTATATCATTTAAATGAATTTTAATAACTCCCAACACTTTTGGATGACTCTCGGGACCCCAAACGAAATCCAAATTCAACCACGAAGACTTGTTCGCGCTCAGAACACGAAACCTCACAACCCAAGACTTGCCTCACTCAGACAGGATCGGTAAATTAAAATACGAGCCGCAGGGAACCGAACGATTAAAAATAAAATCCCGGAAAAGATTTAATCGATCAATATTATTATTACTTTTTTTTTGAAACAAATGAAAAATAATTAAATTTTCTGGAGTGTGACATGCCGCCCCCAAGAGGAGTCAAAGAAGTACGCTCATTCCTGGGGAAACTAAATTTCATCAGCCGATTCATATCCCAAATGACACAAGTATGCGATCCCATTTACCGACTGTTGTGGAAGGACGAACCCCAAGAATGGACGGAAGATTGTCAAAATGCCTTCGAGAAGATCCAGCATTATCTGCTCAATCCTCCGGTTTTGGTCTCGCCCAAGCCTCACAAACCCCTCTTCATGTACCTTACTGTACTCGACAACTCTATGGGATGTATGCTGGGGCAACGGTCAAAAGAAAGACATAAAGAGCACGCCATCTATTACTTAAGCAACAAGTTCATGGCATACGAGTACAATTATTCAGCATTGGAAAAGACCTGTTGTGCACTGGCATGGGCATCGCACCGACTCCGCCATTACATGGTGCACCACACAACATATCTCGTCTCTCGGATGGATCCTCTAAATTATCTTTTCGAGAAGCCTACCCTATCTAGCCGGATTGCGCGATGGCACATGATTTTATCCGAATTCGACATCATCTTCACCACACAGAAATCGGTTAAAGGATGCGTAATAACAGAATATCTCGCAGAAAATCCATTGGAGGACAATTGGCCGATGGAACCTTTATTTCCTGACGAGGAAATCTTCTGTTCGCAAATGGATAACAGAAAGGAATTACCAGGATGGAGGCTATTCTTTGATGGCGCAAACAATCAAAAAGGAGCCGGAATAGGAGCGGTGCTCATATCGGCAGAAGGAACCAATTTGCCTGCTGCAGCGAAATTAACGTTTGATGAAGAGTATATCGTTACTAATAACATGGCAGAGTACGAAGCTTATATTCTAGGGTTAAAAATGGCCCTTGAATATGAGATCCGGGAATTAACGGTATACGTCGATTCGGATCTTATCATATAGCATAGCAACGAGACTTACCGGACGAAAGATCCAAAGTTGATTCCTTATCACCAGAAGGTCAAAGAATTGCGAGCGAAATTCAAAAGGATCATCTTTCATCATGTTCCTCGAACTGAGAATTCATTTGCAGATGCATTGGTAACTCTCGCCGCGGCCATCTGGTTTTCTGACGAAGAAAAGATTCCCGCCATCGAGATTGAAATGATAAATTCTCCGGCATACTGTGCGACCATTTCAGAGGAAAAAGATGGACAACCCTGGTTCAGCGACATCAAGCGATTCATGTAGACCGGGGCATTCCGAGAAGGGGTCGGAGCGAATGATCGGAAAACATTGCGAAGACTAGCAACACAATTCTTCCTTTGCGGGGAAATATTGTTCAAGAGATCCATGCACGGTCCTCTGCGATGTGTGGATACCACAACTGCCAGCAAATTGATGACAGAAGTGCATGAAGGAGTCCGCGGACCACATATAGGCGTACATTCCCTTTCTCGAAAGATCCTACGAATGGGATATTATTGGATGACCATAGAAGCGGACTGCATCAAATACGTGAAGGAATGTCACAAATGCCAAATCCATGGTGATGTAATGCGAGCACTACCAAAAGAACTTCAAGTAATGGTGACACCCTGGCCTTTCTCTGCCTGGGGCATTGACGTTATTGGCACCATCCATCCAAAGACATCAAATGGACATCAATTCATACTAGTGGCTATTGACTATTTTACCAAGTGGACTGAAGCCGCCAGCTTTGCACATGTGACTGAAAGGGTAATCACCCGATTTATCAAGAATAACATCATCTGCCGTTATGGATCACCAGAATCTTTGATAACCGATAACGCGAAGAATTTAAACAGTTCCATGATGGAAAAGCTATGCTCCCAGTTCAACGTCAAGCATCAGAATTCGACAGTCTATCGACCGCAAATGAATGGAGCAGTTGAAGCGGCCAACAAAAATATCAAGAGAATCATCCGTAAAATGATGGAGACCCATCGGGATTGGCACGAGAAGCTTCCTTATGCTCTCATGGCCTATCGAACTTCAACGCGAACGTTAACTGGGGCAACACCATTCTCTTTGGTATACGGCTATGAAGCAGTCCTTCCCCTAGAAATCCAAGTCCCCTCTCTATGAACAATGATGGAAACAGCATCAAGCGACGAAGAATGGAAGAAAGCACGTCAGGATCAGTTATGCCTATTAGACGAGAAACGATTGGCGGCCATTTACCATTCTCAATGCTATCAAAGGAGGATCTCAAGAAGTTTCAATAAGCATGTACGACCCAGAGCTTTTCATCAAGGAGATTTGGTTCTGAAGCGAATTCAACCTATCCAAGAAGAAGCAAAAGGAAATTTTGCTCCTAATTATCAAGGTCCATACGTCATCACCAAAGTGTTGTCAGGCGGAGCGATAATTTTATCAGAAATGGATGGTCGGGAATTTCCTCAACCCTTGAATGCGGATGTACTCAAACGCTATTATGCTTGAACGACATTCTTCAAAAAAGGCAATTGCAATTTTACTTATCTAGAAATGTATTCTCTTTACCATTATTCCAATCAAATTGAGTAAAAGCGCATTTTCCTATATCCACTCTATTGTAATTCTTTCAAAGTAGACGGCGAATAAAAAAATCAATTCAAATCATCAAAAAAATATATGATGATCAAAGCGGCCGTCACCCTGTACAAAAAAGTAGGGATTCAAATTCTCATCTTCTCAATCTACATTTCTCTCTTCAAAAGTATTACGCGTACTCATGATTTGGTTAGAATATGTTAAAAGAAACTCCATTTCCTGATTTTAAAGAAGCAATTCGTTCAAAAAAATAGAAAAAGAAAATAAATTCCGGTATAGTCAAAACCCAAAAGGAGACTATAGCAAAAATGGAAAATCCAGTACAGTCAAAACCCGAAAGGGGGCTGTGGCAAAAACGGAACAGAAATCCCGGTACAGTCAAAACTCGAAAGGGGGCTATAGCAAAAGAAGGGGAAATCCAGTACAGTCAAAACCCGAGAGGGGGCTGTGGCAAAAATAGAAAAATCCAGTGCGGTCAAAACTCGAAAAAGAGGGCTGTATCAAAAAGGGGAAATAAAAAATGCGTCCGGCATAGTTTCTTTAACAAAAAAGGGCTATGGCAAAAATGGATGCAAGAAAATCCGAAAGGCAATCGAAAGGCAGAAGACGAAAAGTGGATATGAAGCCGAAATTGCAAACATGTCAGTTTCCGAGAGGTCGACAAACGGATTGCGACTAGGATTAGTCCTCATCCCTCATGGCAATTAGATCCTTAGGGGGGTTCAAGTCCGGATCAATGGAGAAGTCAAGTTGCATTGTACTAAGATTATAAAAGTCAAATGGGCGAATCGAACGAACTCAAGGTTCCAACCAAAGAGTAAGATTAATCTTTTCATTCATTGCCTAGAGAAATATAAATATTTGTGAAATATGCCAAATGCTTTCATTTATTATGTTGCGAGAAACAGAAGCTGTCTATGCAGGAACAAACCGAAAGCTACGCAAATACATGGCGAACAACGGGAAGAAGTACAATTCAAAGAGGACTCCTCTGACGAGAAAGGTCATCCAACAGCCAGAGGAAGGACAAACAAATTTCCCTGTAACGACGAGTTATGGCAGCATCTGTCTCGACCCTCGCCAAGTCGACATCAACAACCCGGTGAAATATCTCCACATGCGTCTGAATCTACATCTGATCAGGATAACTGCCGGAAAACAAGTGGCTCAAAAATGCAAACCCGCTGCTCAATCTGTCCATAATATGGAAATACACCTCTCTCTCAATGATCAACTCCTGATAGGCTTTTTCCAAAAACCCTCCCATCTCTTCAATCTTAACCACTTGGTCTCGATGCAAGGAACCCAACGTTTCTAATTTTTACTCTAGACAATTCCTTTGCAAAACAAGCTCGTCAACATGGTTTTGAGTCTCGGCCCGAACGCGATCAAAATAAGCAAGCTCATTCCCCAGGCGAATGATCTCAAAGCGATCCATCTCATTATCGCGCAAACATTGTCTCAATAACCCTTCCAATCTAGCTACAGTAAAGGTGGAACTAGAAGAGCTGTGAGCGTCATCAAGAGACACCTGAAGAGCGCCCATTGTGGTTTCGGCAGAAGAAAGCTGCTGCTTCAATTGATCCAATTCAAGGCGAAGCATATCTCGTTCATTCTTGGCAGATGTGACGCAACCAAGAGCCTCATATCGTTCCTGACAAAACTGAGCAGTCTGAATTCGAGAACTGGTCGTCTGAAGGGTATATCACGCGATCCGCTCGACTAAAAGCGACGTCTGTTCCGGCAAAGAAATGGGGTCTAGGCAGACCGGAAAAAGTGGATAAGAATCTGCTTCTGATAAAATCTCAGCTGATAGCCAATCCCAATATGCATCCGACACGCCTGGGGCATCTTGAGTCTGCAAAGACGAAATCCGCACACGATGATGCCAAATTGCAAAGGCCTCTGATATACGAGGATGAGCAAAATCTCCAGAGAAATCAAAGTAATATCCATCATTCCCGGGAAGCAATGATGGTGGCAAAGCATCCTGTCTCAATCCAAACTGTCGTACCACTCGACAGTCAAAATAAGGCACAACGCCTCGAAGACCGACCAAGGGAAGAAAAGCTAATCCCATACCATGAACTGTAACTGTGTAATCAAGAGCGCTGAATACCCCAATGTTCCAAACGATAGTGTCGGGGGTAATGCTCTCCAGAGATCGAACCCAGGAATCCAGACGCCGGTGCACGGTACACAAATGATGCTGCCGAGAAACCAAGAGCTGGAGGGGGATATCCTGAAACCACCTCGGATGGGAGGAGCGGGCACCAAAGATATGCGCTACCATCCAGACATAAAGCATTTCCAAGCCACAAAAAAATTATGGGTCATGCGCGAACTGATACAGGGTCAAGCCGTGAAAAGTCTATGCCAAAATAGACGGGATGATAGATTGACCATTGACAACAGCGTCAACATAAAAGGCCATGTGCAAATCAAGAAGACCATCGCTGCGAGGAAAGAAAAAACCGGCAAGTAATACAAATGCGAGAGCCTGGAGGCGCCAACGGGAACCAGCTCCATCATCTATCAGGCGAGAAAAATCAGACCCCTCAGGATTGTAGCAAGAACAATCCCCAAATAGACCACATATGAAATCAGGGTGAACAACCAATGTGCCATCAATTTCCTCAAAAACCAGAGACGATCTCCTCAAACCTATCAGTGTTGTTGATACCCAAATTTTGGCTCAGCCCTCGCAAGTTCAGAAATCAGCAAAATGATCTTTTTCAGTATCCGAATGCACCTCCGGAATGTTCAGACTCACCGCGAACAGCCCCGACGTCCGTCAAATTTTTCAAAACGATGAACCTACAACGGCCAAGTGTTGAGGAACACTTACCTGTCTCAAAAATCTATTCCGATGCATCTACCGAAACAAATTTCAAAAGGACGGCACAGAAACCGCATCCGAATTGGCAAACAGGTCGGCACAAGCAGAATCTTACCCGAATGTCCGAAATTTTCCTTCTACGGAGAATATCGAAGACAAATACATTGCAAAGAAGCGAGTATAAAAACTGACTTCATCCGATCCAGTACCGGAATTCAGTTAAGGATAAACGTCAATTCGTTCAGGTTTCCTTGCAGCGCTCAACCAGCCTCGGAAATCAACGGATGTATTTTGTACGGACCTCATCTTCAAAATCTGACATTCCCTACGGAACAGATTTTCTGGAAGTCGAGCAGCCCAAGAGGTGCACCAACCGCTTCTTATTTCAGTCAGAGTATCAGAGCCGTATTTCAGGGTTTTTCCGGGAACTGTCCGAATGAAGCCCGGGATATTTGCTATATTCGTGATCCAACATAGAGATCATGAATATCAAATTTAAATTGTCAAAATCAAAGTTCTCCGACGGGACGACCAAGCGCAAACAGAAGCTTCGGACCAAGATTCAAAACTCTGGGATACTTTTCCTTTTTTTAAGATATTTTAGTAATTTTCTAATTAATTTTTGGATCAGGATAATACGCAACTGACCCAGGAACCTTCCACAAATATCTCAAGCCAGCTCATGGGTCACGTGGCAGCCCAATTGGCCCAGGAACCCTAATGTCGCAACTATAGTTGTGACATTGAAGGTCTATATAAGAAACTCAAACCTCAACATTTCTAGGATCAAGCAATCTCATTTCAATCCACTTCAAACCAGAACCTCTGAACCTCCGGGCATTTTTTTTACAAAAACCTCTGAAACTACCTTAAATCCAGCCAAACCTCTGTCTATTTTTACACGGTAAATACCGTTTTGTTTCTATTATTCTTCGGAGACTCTTGATAGTCTTCTAATCTATAGTTCGGCATTAGTCGATCGGCTGCGTCCGACACTATGCCTTACTATATTTTAAAGAAGTTATCTTAAGAAGTTGTCTCCCGGAATTGTACAGATATAGCAATATAATTTGCTTTTATTTGTTAAATACTTGTCTTTTATCGCTTTCAAAAACCATATCTTTTTAAAGAATTCGTTACTTTATGTCTTCTCCTCATTAGAATTCGGCACATGCTTGGCTATGCCAGCTCCGTTGTCGCGTACGAGAAGAACATAAAAACGTCTTCGCTTCAAAATATCATATCAACTGCTGCCGTCTAGCTCGGAATATATCCAGCTCGGTTATATATGATATCTTATCAATTGTTGCCATCTAGCTCGGAATATATCCAGCTCGGTTATATATGATATCTTATCCATTGTTGTCGTCTAGCTCGGAATATATCCACCTCGGTTATATATGATATCTTATCCATTGTTGCCGTCTAACTCGGAATATATCCAGCTCGGTTTATACATATAATATTTTTTACCCTTGTCCATGCACAGTATACTCTCTCTCTCTCTCTCTACAGCGATTAACTTTCGCTTTCTCCAAAAATACTTTCAAACAAAACTAAAATCTTGTATCCGTTGTCTGAAGTGAAAGCTTGCAGTAGCTGTCAGAAATGGATCAAAGGAATGCCTTGTGACTCGGATCATTTCCGAAGCACTCGATATCCCGGGAGGATTTTTCCCACACTTAAAAAGAAGTAAAAATCCCCTCCCCGAGTTCCAAAACCCAGTCGAAGCTCTGTCCGATTGGTAAAAACGATTCTTCTTCCAAAGCCCGGTTAAAACATATTCCGGCAATTTTCATAGAAAACATTTTTCCGGTCGAAGTTCTGTCCGACTGGAAAATACAAAACATTTTAAAATTCAAAAACAAAATTCCTAGATTCGTTGTCCGAAGTGAAAGCTTACAGTAGCTGTCGGAATCGAATCACTGGAATGCCTTGTGACCCGGGTCATGCCGTTTCACTGGATATTCTTTGGAATTTTCTAAACCAAAAATATCTTATCTTTTCAAAAAACGGTCGAAGTTCTGTCTGACCTATTTTAAAACATTCCGACTCAAAACCCAGTCGAAGTTCTATCCGATTGGTAAAAACGGTTCCCCTTTCAAAGCCCGGTTAAAATATGTTCCGGCAATTTTTTCAGAAAAATATTTTTCCGGTCGAAGCTCTGCCCGACTAAAAAATACCAAAAAACTTTAAAAATAAAACCAAATTCCACGATTCGTTGTCTGAAGTAAAAGCTTGCAGTAGCTGTCGGAATCGGATCACTGGAATGCCTTGCGACCCGGGTCATGCCGGTTCACTTGATATTCTTTGGAATTTTCTAAACTAAAAATATCCCATCTTTTTCCAGAAAACGGTCGAAGTCCTGTCCGACCTATTTCAAAACATTCCTATCCAAAACGCGGTCGGAATTCTGTCCGACCGTAGAAAATCATATTTCTAGGATTTAGTCGAAGTTCCGTCCGACTAAAATCCAAAACAGATTTCAAAATACAATCGAAGTTCTGTCCGGCTCAGAATAAAATCCAATTTCAAAACACAGTCGAAGTTCCGTCTGACTGTTGAAAACGAAATTGTATTAACAAAATTTCTTCTAAAACACAGTCGGAATTCTGTCCGACTGTGCAGAAAACATTTTTCGCCGAAGTTCTGTCCGGCTCAAAAACAAATCCTTTTCATCAAAACCAGGTCAAAAGTCACCCGTATTCCCTTCAAAATTCCCCCTTCTCTAAACCGGGCCGAAATCTGCCCGTCAACAACTATATTCAGAAGTCTTCTCATTTCATTCATAAAATCAGTAATAATTCAAATTTCTCTTAGCCGAGGAAACAATCGATTTCGATTCGAAATGAGATTTACTTCTGAAAGAGGAGTACCGAAAGGGCGAGTGGGGTGCCTAACACCTTCCCCATTCGTAAATAAATCCCCAAACTCGAATTTCTGGTTTTGCAGACACCTTTCCAAAATAAAAAGACATTTTTCATAAACAAAATGACATCCTTTTACAATAAAAATTCCGGTGACTTGGTACACCGCAGCTCGATACCAAGTGGCGACTCCGAAGATTCGAAATCGGCATACTCAGGCCGCTATCCATTTTCAAACAAACCCCCATATTTTAAATTCAATTCAACAACGTATCTTTTTCCGTCCCGGAAAACGACTCCCACAGCACGGGAGACGAGGGAAGGACAGAAAAATTTCCTGGCGCGACAGATGGCGACTCCGCTGGGGACTTCGAGGATTTCGGCTTGCAAAACCTTTTTCAAAAATAAATCTTTTCCAGAATTTCGAAATCTATCAATTCTCGGCTTATTGTTATTACTGATTTGCATTGTGTTTATTTCTTTTCAGGAAAATATTACAGGACACATTGCTAAATTATACAGGTTCCGCGTTGATAAAAATTGCTACGCTGAAGCTATGTACCTTTTTCTGCTTATATCTTACTTGTTGATATAACTGCAAAAAGGATTTTCCCTTATTTCAAAAAAAAATTACTTTCATTGCACAAGTACGTTTTTCATACATCATTTGCATCATTTCCTGTCTTGGGTGGAGTTCATTACCGCCCAAGATGGATGTGTCCCTATCAACCTTTCGGGGGCCCAACAGTAACCGTCGGCACCTGTGGAGGTCCGACGCAGAAATGTGGCACTCCAACCAAATTACCGACTCTACGATGGTACCCTCACGGGGCCGGAGGTCTGAAGATTTGGGAACCATTAAACTTTCTCAGCCAAACATAGCCACATGGTGCATATAGATAAACCATTTATTGAGTCAAGCCAAAACCCTATCTACAATTTAGGGAAACATTACATTTTCAAGGGAAATCCTTATATATTCATGCTTGCTAAACACCTAAAGTTTTCAAGATGCATTAGAGTCTTTAGTGATGTTGGTAGAAATAGACTATGGACTTATCATTTTTCAAACAAAATATCCCAAGTAAATTCACTAAAATCCGAGAATCCCTCCAGACTCCATGTCCGAGGAACGTCTCGAATTATTTTAATTTATAAGGAAGTCCATATGTATCCAACTATCCCAAAGACCATTTTCTTTCAGCGCATATAACTGCTAGATTTCGTAAAACCGTCAGCGTCTCTAAGGGTACGGGCTAAAATTAGATTTTGGACTTGTCCTTTCTAACAATCTCCCGAGAATTTTCAAAATCGAGACTTTCCTCCAGACTTCATGTTCGAGGTATTTCTTGAATCTTTAAAATTCAAAGGAAGTCCGCATATCTCCCCAATACCCTCAAAGATACTTTCTTTACACACTGATCCGAGCGTAGTGTTACCACACAGGTACAGACACGGCTCATCCAGATCAATCAAATAGGAGAATCACACGATCTCTCGCCAAAACCATGGCCAATGAGACAGATAATCAGATCCCCCGGGAACCAGAGACAGTTTCCAGGGAGGAACATCTTGTCGTTTGTCAGTCACTCGAAAAGCTACAGGCCCTAGTAGAAACTCTGGTGACTCAACTTCAGAACCCATCTACTATCCAGCCTACTGGGGAGGACCCACCATCTCCGCATCCGCTGCCACCCAACACTGGGGCAGTATATGATCAAGCGGCACCACAGCCCGCTAAATCGGTGCCAGTTGCAAATCCAATCTTGCCAACGGGGAACTCTCTACATCCCCATACAGTCGTTACTCTGCCGGCCCACCCGCAATATATTCCAGTTCTCCCTGCTTTCCAGTATGCCCAGGATGATTTGGAAAGTCACCTGGATGAGATCCCTACAAAAAGGGAAGATGCACCTCTGACTCTGAAGGTTCAAAAACTGGAGGACGCACTCAAATCCCTCCAGGGGCCAAATACATATACTTCGACCAGTTTCGAAGATCTCTTCTTTTATCCGGATATGATCTTACCACCCAAATTCAAGATCCCGGATTTCTCTAAATACAACGGTACCGGGGAACCCATGACACATCTTCACCTCTACGCTGGAGCGCTATGCGGTTACCCTGACCCAGAAAAATTAATGATGCATCTGTTTCAACACAGTTTGACCGGGGCAGCCGCACAATGGTTCGCCCGCCTGGATCTAAAACGCTTTCGGTCCTGGATAGACCTCTCCCAAGAGTTTGTTCTCCAGTATCGGCACAAGACAGAGATGGCTGTCGACTGCATCTTTCTCATCCGTATGAGGTAAGAACCAGAAGAAACTTTCCGCAGATATGCCCTCCGATGGAAAAACCATGCATCTCAAGTCGACACTCCTCTGGCTGAATCTGAGTATGTCCATTTGTTCGTACAGACGTGCGAAGGGATGTACTACGAAAAATTCTGCACCTCCATCGGGAGATCTTTCAACGAGATCCTCGTACAAGGTGAGATGATCGAGGACGGTGTCAAGACCGGCAAAATACTCGATCCATATGCCAAGACGGAGAGTACTTCAGCATCATATGCCAAGAAGCCTCCCGGGAAGAAGGCCAAAGAGCCTGAAGTTTCCGCAGTCACATCGGGTCCAAAACCCAACAATCAACTCTCTTTTCAACCAGGGTACCCAAGTTACCCCCAACAACAACAACAACCCTATTATCCGCCACAGGGTGCATACCAGAACCAGCCACAAAGCATGTATCAAAACCCACCAAACCCATATCAAAATCAAAACTTTCAAGGTTCAGCACCTCAGAATCCATTCCCTAGAAATGCTCCGACATACCCAAGAAGAAATCCAAATAACCGAAATTTTACCCCATTGTCAATAATAATGTCGGAAGTACTCCAGCGCCTCATGGCCTCGGGGCATCTAAACCCCATTCCTTTTCGACCATAGCCTAATCCTCCTGCTCCCCATCATCGAGTAGACCTCCATTGCTTATACCATTCTGGTCAAACTGGCCATGATACAGAAAATTGCTGGACCCTGAAACACAAAATCCAAGATCTTATCGACTCTAGAACGATAAATTTGGAGGATGCTAAGCCACCTCCCAATGTCACCACCAATCCTCTTCCGAACCACTAGAGAAGGAAAGGATCTCTGAAGAATTCCCACTCAATGTCATATCTCAGCGGGAAGAAAATAATTCTATCAAAGGAAGATGCAAATGTCTGGCGAACTGCCAACTACTCACAAACAACCCTCTGTTATGAAATCAAAATCTTCAGCATACAATCTTCCCCGCTTATCTCGGGGAACAACCACGCAACCAGGCGATCTTCTCAATCTATCAAGCCCGCATCTCAGGATAAACCACGGCAAGTTAGTATATATTATTTATTTTATGTTTCGTTTTCTAGTATGGAATGTTAATAAATTTTATGCTTGTATGATATATGATCTCCTATCTTGTCACATCTATATGTCAAGAAAGTTTCGTATATTCTATGTATGTATCATCTCTGCTAAGATGACAAACAAAGAACAAATCAAAAATTTTCAAATCGAACGTTCATCCTTTTAAGTTGGAAACGATCAAACAAATTTTAGCATGTCGAGTGACGACTTCAAAGATAAATCGGATTAGGATCCGATCAGAAGCTGACAAACAGCACAAAGAAATCCATCAGAAAATCAGAAGGCTCCAAGTCCAAAGTCTACAGAGATCCGTCTCCTCCTTATCCCAGAGCATTCAGCAGTTACATTAGTCGTCATCGACCACTTCAATCAAAAGTCAGAATTCGACCATCGGCCATTTACAGATAAGCGGATCAGTGGAAGCAGCAAACAAAAACATCAGACAGAGCATTTGCAAAATGACAAATACATACCAGGACTGGCATGAGAAGTTTCCATTTACGCTCATGATCTATCAGACATCTGCAAAAACTTATACTGGGGCAATGCCATATTCCCTAGTCTCTGACTATGAAGCCATTCCCAATACAGAAATACAAATCCCGTCGCTCCATATCATGAGGGAGGCCGCAACGGAAGACACAAAAAGGGAATTTCCCCCCAACTATCAAGGGCCCTTTACCGTAGCCAAATAGCTATCAGGCAAAGCTATCATCCTGGTAAAAACGGATAGACCTGAGTTCTTACTCTTTCTAAACTCTGATCTGATCAATCTCTATTATGACTAATTAGTTGCAGCTCTTCTAAAAAATGATTCAATTCTAACTTCGATAAAAACAACATCTTCTTATCAATTGATCCGATGAAATTTGAGTGAAGTAGCATTTCCACTCCCTCTTTCGAGGCTCAGCAAAAACTTCTTTTTCTCCTCTTATCTGACAAGAGCGATTTAAAAGAAAAATATTAT
>NMUG010000168.1:0-26515 GCA_002855965.1 Monotropa hypopitys
AAAGCTCGTAACCAATTCCATATCCATCGGTTATCCCTCTCACATTGTTTTATATCCTTCCCTCCCTCTACAGCAACTAACCTAACAACTTTTTAAAAGAAAAGGAAAATTACATCAATTCCCTTACACGTACTAATATCAGCACATTGACACCCTTATACGTACTAACACAAACACTGCACTACACAATCCTATCATTGGTCGTCTGATGATGTGTTGTGGAGGGTTGTTGTAGGTTTCATGCAGTGACAGAGTTCGACGAGGCAAAAAGGAGTTGCAGGAGGAGGTTAGCAGGACACAATGAGCGCAGAAGAAAGGGATCTGCTCATGATTCCATCAATCCTAGATACACTTCTCAAGGTATACTCTCTACTATCCTTACCCCTCCTGTTTTTTTTTTCTATTTTCATCAATTGAAAGTTTTGTTCCATTTTGGAAATTTGTCCCCCACGAATGTGATTAAATTGCTTTTAGGAGTTGAAGTATGTTTTCAATCCCGAAGCCCTACGAATTTTGTTAACTATGTGAATCAAAAACTCACACATGCCTTATTCTGCAGAGCAAGATATGGCTTTATCAGGCTGCTGTTGTTTCTTTCTCCGGATTGTTTTTGTGTTACAGTCAAAGTGGATGTTTTTCTTTTGTTTTTTGAGTGGCTTAATGCATACGATTTGCTATAGCTTTCGTGCAAAACTAGTTGGGATTGATCCTTATAGTTCCGATGTGTTTTCTTGTGTTTTTATTTCCTTCCTGGATGTGCCCATAACTAGCATCAATAAAATCACATATTTTCATACACCTTTAATAAAGCTTTTGCAAATTAATCGCTGGCATAAGTCAACTGTTAGCATTTTTGATTTAGCAAATAAGTATAGACATTATTGTTCTAGGTACTAATCACTCTGCTCAAAATATCTGTCTCCTCTCCTAGTTACCCGGAAAGATTTTTAATGTTGAGAGTGTTAAGGCTGGGACTTGGATGACTAAGGGTCAGTGGACCAGAATTACGCTCCACCCATCTTTGCTTTTGAATGCAAGATTCAACCAGAATGAATTAAATTCGTTGTGATTTTCTGTGTGACTTTGTTTTGCATCAGTTTTCTTTCGATAGTTATTTCTTTTTCTTTAGAATTATTGACCTCTAATACTCTAGCTGTAATTGTGTCGAATTCAAATCGTAGTAAGCAGTATGACTATCCCATTTATAACGGACAGAGCGGGTTCAATTGTGTGATTCACACCTCATATGGTGGCTAAATCACTTAATTACTGATTGTAGTGGACCGAATGCTGGAGGAGTAGCCACTGGCTCAAAATCCTAGCGGCCCCACCAATCTATCCTAATATACTAGGCAGACGCCTGAGGGGTTGCCATAGCTCCATTGGCCTGGCGGTCCCTCGTGTGTAACATACTACTCTGGCTTGGCTTGACGTTCAAGAGATAGCCGTAGGCTGATCGGCCTAGCAGTTCTTTGAGTCATTCAGCATACTCTCATGTCTTGTTTCCAGAAGGATCCAGTGCCCTCCGACAAGAACGCAATCCCTTCGGCAAGAACATTTGAAGATGTGATAGCCAGACTCCTGTTCATTGTTCACTCGAACAGAAAACACTTTGAGACTCGATTTGGAAGCCAAAAAATTTGGAAATTATGCGTAAAACATAAAGAAATACGAGATATCGATGATTACATGAAAATTATGCTTAGATCGGGGAAGAAGCTGCTCAAATCTGCGAGATCAAGTTCTGGTTCGAAGGAAGAAAGAAGAAAGAGGAGAGAGATGCTCTGAAATTTGGAGAGAGAAATGCAAGTGCCCTTCTCTGTATTTATAGGGGCTCCGATTTTCAAATGATATGCGGGAAATGCGAGGCGGTGCCTCTCTGGTCAACGACAGGATGCCACGTGGAAAGAATAATAGCTGGCATACGATCGGAATCTACACCACCAACCACCTGACCAGTCAGAAGCTTACGTGTGGCATTGGTAGAACACCAAGTGTAAATGGATCTGACTGGTCACATTTGCTTCGTTCTTTCATCTTCTTCGCTCTAACCAATGAGCGACCTATGCAACCAACAATACGAATTCAAAGTGACGGTTGTACGTCGATGACAGCGATCATTTCTAATACATCTTGGATCCCAGTGGGACTATTGTCGACAGAAACTATCTGGCAACATCATATGTCTTCCTTTCTTAATACTTATTGGAAAAGTTGAGGGACTATTGTAGTGGATCAGACACTGGAGGGGTAGCCATAGGCTCAGAAGCCTAGGGGTCCCACCAGTCTGTCGTGTTACAATAGCCGGACATTTGAGGGGTAGCCATAGGCCCATCGGCCTAGCAGTGCCTCCTGCATAACATATGGTTTGATGTCTAAGGGGTAGGCATAAATGGACCGACCTGGTGGTCCTTTGAGTTCTTCAGCATACTCAGTGATTGGTACGGAGTCACAACTTGCTATCGCTTGCCCATACACATGCCAGAGGGTCCATTATACCTTGCTGACTGGGAAGTCCGTTAATATCCATTACATGACGGACGTAAAACTAATCGATCACGCGAGCATAACCATCTTAATCAAATGACTCATGCCTGGCATCACCTAGAATAGTTGCAATTGCCTTATCTAGTGGGCTAGGGCTGACGTCATTCGGAGCAATGCCCTCATATGTTAGACACGTGTATTACTTGTAAGGCAAGTCAGGAGTTCTATATAAGGGTACTATTCAATCCTAAGGGGTCAGATATTCTGAACCCTAGTACTGTTACTCTACCGCGCTTGTTACCCATCTTTTTCCTCACATACTTACTTGACTGTTGGAGGCCCTTTCCGGTCACCCCGACCGATCAGGCACTAACGCGTGTGTTCAAGTGTGCAGTTCATGTTTAGGCAACCCACTCAAACAGTTCTCTCTCAAACGAATGTACAGTCAGGTGAGCAGAATAGAACCATAATCCAACAACTGGTCACCTGTCCCCATAACAAACTGTATATTTCAAGAGGAATTATGATAGGTTTGGAACTAGAAAAAAGGGATTTTGTGTGGGTGAGAGAGTGTATAAAATGCAAAGCCTCGTAAACAAAGAACTCGAGGAAAGCTGGGTAGAAGAATGAGAAGCCATTGTTTATCCATAATGTCTTTTTCCACTCTCTGTCTCAATAGATACAGAGATTACTTGGGTTCGTCAACTTCTTCTGGATCAACATATATCTCCTTCGTTACCCAGTATCCTGTGGCGTGATAATCAATCAGCCATAGCCCTTTCCTCAAATCCCATTTTTCATGCCAAGACAAAACAGGTTGAGGTGGACCATGATTTCATTCACGAGAAAGTGCTCAGTAAACCTATTGCACCTCATCATATTTGAACTTTTGCTCAAATTGCTGATATTTTTACAAAGCCTCTATTTGTTTGCCCCTCCACCCATGACTCTCAAGAGGGTGTAAACAAAGGAGTTAAGAGTTGGTTAGACATTGTGAAGAAGCGTAACTAACCTAACATTGGTAAGTTGGTTTCGGAATTTAGATATGAATCAGTTAGTGTTAACGAAAGAGGGAAAAATGTCCCGGTCATAGATTCCATTCCATCTGACGAATATGTACAAAGAAATACAATAAATACAATAAACACCCCTAAGGAATATGCAAATACCACAGTATAACTTAACACTCCCTTTCAAGTTGGTGCGAAGATATCTATCAAGCCCAACTTGAATACAATGGGATGAAAATTCTTGCTGCTAAGCCCTTTCGTGAAAATGTCAGCAAGTTGGTCTTGAGATCTCACAAATGGCATACAAATTGAACCCGCACTCAGCTTTTCTTTGATAAAATGCCTATCAATCTCTATATGCTTTGTCCGATCATGTTGAACAGGATTATGAGCTATACTGATAGCAACCTTGTGATCACAGTACAACTTCATAGGACCGTGATCTACAATTCCCAGATCCTGCAATATGTTTGAAGCCATAAAAGTTCACAAACACTATGTGCCATGGCCCTATACTCAGCTTCTGCACTTGACCTTACTACTACAGATTGCTTTTTGCTTCTCCGTGTAACTAAATTACCGCCTAGGAAAGTACAATATCCAGAGGTAGAACGTCTATCATCAATCGAACCTGCCCAGTCTTCATCAGTGAAAGATTCCAACCTCAAATGACCATGGTTGGAGAACAAAATACCTTTGCCTGGAGCAGATTTCAGATACCTCAAGATATGATAAACTGCATTAAGATGAGAAGTACGGGGATCATGCATAAATTGACTGACAACTCCCACATCATAAGAAATATCTGGACGTGTATGAGAGAGTTATATCAGGCGACCCACTATCTCTGATATTTTTCCTTATCTGTATGCTCTCTCACACTGCTAAGGTGGTGATTGGCCTCAATAGGAGTATTGACAGGCTTGCACCCCAGCATTCATGTCTCTTTCAGGAGATCAAGAACATATTTTCTTTTGGAAATGGAAATTCCTTTCTTAGATCTAGCCACCTCCATGCCAAGAAAGTATTGCATCGTGCCTAATTCCTTAATTTTAAATTCTTTGGCAAGAAGGACTTTAAGCATATGAAGTTCATTTACATCATTATCTGTCATAACTATATCATCCACATAAACTATAAGGATGGCAATCTTATCATCATTTTTTTAATGAACACAGTATGATCAACATGACTCTGCGTGTACCCAAGTTTCAACATGGTCTTGAGAAATCTGTTAAACCAAGCCTTTGGTGATTGCTTCAAGCCATAAAGAGCTTTTTTTAGCCTACACACTTTGCCCTCAGTGATAGGGGAGGAACAACCAGGTGGTATATCCATGTACACCTCTTCTTTGAAGTCACCATGAAGAAAAGCATTTTTCACATCAAACTGTTGAAGGGATCAGTTTAGAGTGGCAGTACAGGACAACAATGTGCGAATAGAGTTCATTTTGGCCACTGGAGCAAAAGTTTCTTCATAGTCAATGCCATACATTTGAGTATAGCCTCTGGCAACCAATCTTGGCTTGTATCTCTCAACAATGCCATCTGCTTTATGATTAACTGTGAACACCCACTTACATCCCACTGCTTTCTTTCCCCCTGGAAGATATGCTAACTCCCAAGTGCAGTTTTTTCAAAGCCTTCATCTCCTCCACCATAACTTTTTTCCATTTTGAGGTAACAAAAGCTTCCTTCCAACCATGTGGAATTGGTATAGAGAAAAGACAAGAAAGGAAGCCAGAATACGAGGGTGACAGACGAGAATATAAAACAAAATGAGAAATTAGATGTTGGGTGCATAATCGAGCGGACACTTTATGTGTTCGGACTGGCTTTCTATGAGCAATAGGCACATCAAGATCATCAAAAGGGAGAGATACAGAGGAAGGAGTATTACCAAGGGACTCAGTTGAAGTATCAGGAACTAGAACTGGCGATGATGATTGGTACTGTGGTAATGCACCAGGTTGACCTTATTCTTTGCGAGCAAAAGTTTTTAAATCTGGTATGTCTAATCTTTCCATCGCATTGGGCATTATTCTTTCTCCAAGAACAGGTTCCTCTCGCAAGGTGTCAAGACTACTAGAACTGGTAGAGACATCCTCCCCCTCACGAACATTCTTCTCTGTTGTATCATAAGTTGGGGAGGATAACCATGATTTAGAATTGCAAGATGTCAACATATCTTCCCTCCTAGTACTCTCCCCTAAAGAGATGGGGACGAGAGAGGGTGAAAAGTTTGATGTTCCCAAAAGTGACATCCATAGAAACAAATTTCTTTTGAGAAATGGGGTCATAGCAGTGATACCCCTTTTGGTTAGGGGAGTATCCAAGAAAAATACATTTGCGAGCTTTAGGGTCCAACTTTCCACCGGGGCGGTGAGGAGCATGCACATAACAAACACAACCAAAGATCTTAGGTGGAAGAGTAGAGACCCAAAATTTACCAGGAAGAAAATCCAAGAGAATCTGGAATTGAAGGACACTGGATGACATGCGATTGATGAGATAGGAAGCTGTAAGAATGGCATCGCCCCAGAAATGTCTAGGAACATTCATAGTAAACATAAGAGAACGAACCACATGAGCAAGATGCCAGTTCTTCCATTCTGCGATTCTATTTTGTTGTGGTGTATCTTCATATGTATTTTGGAAAAGAATACCATTACCATCGAGATATGACTTGAAAGGGCCGTTCATATATTCAGTTCCATTGTCACAACGAAGAATCATGATATTTGTATCAAATTGTGTGTGCGCCATTTTATGGAACGATTGAAAACACGCGAAAACTTTATTTTTGGCTTGAAGTAAATACACCCAAGTTATACGAGAATGACAATCAATAAAGGTAACAAAATACCGATAACCAGAAATAGAGTTAATGAGAGAAGGACCCCAAACATCAGTGTGGACAATTACAAAGAGAGAAGAACTTCTCTGACAAATATGAGCATAAAATGAACGTCTATGTTTAGCAAGTGCACACCCTTCACAAAATAATCTACTCTAGAACATTGTTTAGTTAGAGTAGGAAATAGTTTCTCTAAAATAACAAAAGAAGAGTGACCAAGTCTACGATGCCACTGATGTAATAAAGATAAATCTGAACGAATATCTGCCTCGAGGGCATGACCCTGAGATGAGGGTGTTAAAGATGGGCAAGGAACAGATTCCAAAAAATACAGGCCATCCTTAGCTCTACCAGTACCAATCATCCTGAATGACACAATGCGTGGGAAGAAAGGTCACTAAACAATTCAGAGATTGTGTGAGACTACTAACAAAGATAAGATTATCTCATAATTTGTGTCTTATGATTGTTTATCTATATCTTTACGTGTTTTTTTGTATCTCTGTCCTCTGTTTCTGTTTTCCTAAATCTTATCAGGAGGCTATTTCTCATCCTGGATGGAGCTCTGCCATGGAAGAAGAGATGCAAGCTTTGTCATTAAATCATACTTGAGATCTTGTTCCCAAGCCTTCTAGAGCTCATATTGTGGGTTGTTTGGTGTTTTCTATCAAACACAATCCTGATGGTACTCTTGATCGTCAGAAAGCTCGTCTTATGGCCAAAGGATTCACTCAAACCTATGGGCTTGACTACACTGAGACTTTTTCTCCAGTTGCCAAGCTCAATTCGGTTCGCATTGTTATCTCTCTTGCAACCAACCTTGATTGGCCTCTCCATCAACTTGGTGTCAAGAATGCTTTTCTTCATGGAGAACTTTCTGAGACAATATATATGGCTCAACCTCCCGGATTTGAATCCAAGGGGGAGTCTGTGTGTCGTATACGTAAATCTATATGTGGCCTCAAACAATCTCCCCGAGCTTTGTTCAGCAAATTCAGTAGCACCATCGTGTCTCATGGTATGACTCAAATTCTTTAAAAAGACAACTCGTGGTATTGTGATTCTCGTGGTATATTGGATGATATTGTCATCACTGGGAGCGACAATATTGGGATTCAAGTATTGGTTCGTCACCTTTGTTCCAGTTTTCTCACTAAGGATCTTGGCAAACTTTAGTATTTTCTTGGCATTGAGGTTGCTCGTTCCAAAGCGGGCATCAGTTTATCACAAAGGAAATACACTCTTGATCTTTTGAAGGATACATGTTATTTAGGTTCTAAACCTGTAGCTACTCCCATGGAGACTAATGTTAAACTCGTGCCTAAAGGTAGAAAGTTAGTGGAAAATCCTGAGATGTATCAAAGTCTTGTGGGTAAACTTATTTACTTCACTATTACTCGACCAGATATTTCTTATGCAATCAGTATTATCATCCAATTTATGACTTGTCATCGAGTTTCTCATATGGGTTATTTTTCGTATCTTGAAGTATCTTAAAAATGCTCCTAGACGTGGACTTCTCTACAAAACATCTGGACATCTCTGTATTGATGTATATACAGACGTTGCTTGGGCAGGGTCTCCTGCTGATCGTCGCTCGACCACTGGCTATTGCACTTTTATAGGCGACAATCTTGTGATATGGAAAAGTAAGAAACAGTCAGTGGTAGCACGTTCTAGTGCTGAAGAAGAGTATAGAGCCATGACTTATACTACTTGTGTGTTGACTTGGTTACGTACACTTCTACAAAAGTTGAGGATTTTGGTGAACTGTCCCACTCCTCTATATTGTGATAATCAGGCTGCGATCCATATTGCTAATAATCCAGTATTCCACGAGAGGACAAAGCACATTGAAGTTCATTGCCATTTCATTCGGTCAAAAGTGGAATCTAAAGAGATTAGCACGCCTTTTGTTCCTTCAAGCTCTCAACTTGCTTATATTTTCACGAAGGCTCTTCCTAAGACTTCCACTGACTTTATATGTCACAAGCTTGGAGTATACGGCGTATACACTCCAGTTTGAGGGGGAGTGTTGGAAATAATTATTGTATATGGTAAATATATGTTAGTATGGTAGCATGTATATTAGGAAGATTGTAATTAGGTAGGTAGAATAATTAGATTGAGATTTTATTTAATTTGATTTTGCTTTCCTTAATTTTCCTTTGTATCCGGTCTATAAATAATTCCTCTTTGAGAGAAGAATAACATTCATTTGATTATTTCAACATTCTACACTATCTGTTGTGCTTTGATGAACTAGAGTCCGCACTTTTGAAACATAAAAACATTTCTTTGCTCGCGAGGTTAGGTTGCACACATCTAATCCTACCACAGACCTTGCAAAAGTAGAAGTTATGTGTACTGATTGGTCCTTTTAAGGCGAGCCTTCAATGATATTGAAAGTCTTTGCTCAAATACTTGTTGGAAAGAATCTTTAACTTCGACAAGATTTTGTTATCCAAGTTGGGTTAACTCATATTTATATCATATCTGTAGACTTATGCGATCCGTTGTGCCTGCCTCGGGGTGTTTTAAAAAATTTGCTAGAAGCATCACATTGATGCCCGTGTGTGGTGATAAATGAGAAAAAGTTCTTGTATGTTTCTGGACGCAAGTAAAGAAGTTTTCTTTAGAAAAGACAGGTAAAGAAGTTAGTCCAGGAAAATAGGCTTAGGCTTGCTAGCTGGAATATACGTTCAGTGACGGGTAAAATTATGGAGTTAATTGATTGTATGATTAGAAAGAGAATTAGTATAATTTGTTTACAAGACACTAAGTTGGTTGGAGAGAAGGCTAAGGAAATAGAGAGCACTAGGTATAAGTTTTATTACACTGGGAATGATAAGCATATGAATTGGGTAGGGGTAGTTATAGCAAAATACCTTAAGGATTTCATTGTCATACAAGAGATTCCTTTGGGAGAAAAGATATTTATTGCGATGATTTCAATAGACACATTCACATTAAGTAACAGTATAAAATGGTACATGGCAGTTTTGGTTTCGTCTCCCAAAGTGAAGATGAGAAGAGTATTTTGGACTTTGCAGTGACTTTGGATATTAGAATAATGAAATCTTTAGAAAGAGGGATGAACATCTTATCACTTATAAGAGTTGGTCTAATAGAAGTCAGATAGACTATTTCCTAGTAAGAGACACATACCACTTAGTTTGCAAAGACTACAAACTCATACTTGGAGAGTGTATTGTGTCACAACATAGGCTTACAGTTTTGGATATTTGTTTGGAATGTCAACAGAGAATGAGGAACAAGATTAGAGACCCACGAACTAGATGGTGTAGCCGATGAGTGCAGAACTTGCGGTCATTTAGAGACAAGATGATAAATGAAGAAGTTAGAATTTTGATGGTAGCAGCGAGGAAATGTGGAACGTGATGGCGGGCTCCATTAGAAAAATATCTCAAGTACTCGGAGAGTCGAAAGGAAGAGGCTCACCTCAAAAAAGACTTGGTTGTAGAATGCTGTGGTCCAAGCTATAGTAAAAGATAAAAAAAGAGTGATTTAAAAAGTGACATAAAGAAAAGTGATACCAATTTTAAGAGTTATAAACAAGCCTGCAAATAGGCCAAGAAAGATGTGAGGAAAGTAAAATGAGATCATTTGAGAATTTCTATGATAGACTAGATAACAATGATGGAAAGAATGATATATATAAGTTTGCCAAATGGACAGAGAAGAAAACAAGAGATTTTTTTCAAGTTAAGTGCATAAAAGATGACGACTGTAGGGTACTAGTAGAGGGTGAGGAGATTGAGAAAAGATTAAAGAACTACTTTGATAAACTATTATGATAAAAACCTAAACAGGGAGTGTTTGGGTTCGTTTAGTGAGAGTGAGCTAAGAGTATATATTTTATCGTTGGGTACAAAAGTCTGAAGTGGAAAACGCATTGTGAATGATGAAATCGGGCATGGCTTTATGAACATATGATTTTCCTATTGAGGTATGAAAGGGCCTTGAGATAGAGGAATAATATGGGTGACAAAACTGTTCAACAATATTATTCTTCCTAGAAAGATGACTAATAAGTGGAGAAAGAATATCTTAGTATCAATATATAAGAACAAATAGGATATTCAGAGTTGTAATAATTATAGAGGTATTAAATCGATGAGACATACAATGAAGTTGTGAGAAAGAGTTATTGAGTATCGACTAAGAATGCTGCCAACGGTATCAGAGAATCATTTTGGGTTAATGCTTGGTATGTCAATGATGGAGGCAATATACTTGTTAATGAGATTAGTTGAAACGTGTAGAGAGAAAAAGAACTTTCTCATGTTTTTTATAGATTTAGAAGATGCATATGATAAGGTGCCTAAAGACATTATATGGCGGGTCTTGGAGAGAAAGGGCATGGAAAAAGAATATATTGATGTGGTTAAAGACATGTATGAAGATGTTGTCACCACTATTAGATCTTTTATAGGAGAAACAAGTGAATTCCTAATCATAGTTGGATTGTATCAAGGATCTGCTTTGATCCCTTACCTTTTTTATCTAGTTATGAACGAATTGACTAGATTCATTCAAGATGATATCCCATGGTGTATGTTCTTTGCAGATGATATTGTCTTGGTAGATGAAAATGCAAGAGGTGTTAATGTCAAATTAGAAATTTAGAAAGAAACTCACAAAGTTTTAGGATCAGTAGGAGTAAGACGGTGTACATGGTATGTAAGTTTAATAATAGACAAAGTACTAATGTTGACATGATGTCCCTCCAAGACCAGGAATTACCAGAAGTGAGTATTTTAAGTATCATGGCTAGATTGTTAGTAATGATGAAAAGAATGCAGAGGATGCTACACAGAATTCAAGTTGGATGGATCAAGTGGATGAGTATTGTGCAGTCGTAGAATACTTACAAAGTTAGAAGGAGAAATTATATCATACGGCGATATGGTCAGTCATGTTGTACGATACAGAGTATTGAGCGAGTAAGAAATAACATATGAGTAAGATGAGTATAACTCAAATAAGAATGTTGAGATGGATGTGTAATATAACTTTGCGAGATAAAATTAGAAATGAGAACCTTTGCTATATGGAAGGGGTATCACCATTAGAAGCTAAGATAAGAGAAAATAAATTAAATGAGTTTAGACATGTCTATCGTAGGCCTGTTGATGCGGTATTTATGAGGAATGATAGTGTTATCATAGATGTTAGAGCTAAGGAGAGAGATAGAACTAAATTGACTTTAAAAGCGGTAGTTTGCAATTATATAAATTTATTATGTGTAACGGAACATGATGCACTCAATAAAACACATTGAAAAAAACATATTCATGTAGTCAATCCCAATTAATATGGACCTAAGAATCAGTTTGGTTTGATTTGTATGGAGACTTATTTATGAAATGTCTTGTCTAAAATTTGCACCGATTATGTATCCTTGATTATTTCCAGAATAGACAGGAATTTGGAAAGTAGCATTACAAATATAACTCAAAAAACTCAGGGACTTGTACAAGAAGATAGGAAAGAAGAGAAAGATACAAGATGTTTTTGCTTATAGTTGTGAGCGTGACTTTCATTTCAAATTTTATTCAGGAGAGACTTGAAACTACTACATGTTGGAAAATAGGGTGTGTGAATGGTTGGCTTGGAGGGCCCCAATGGGCAACCAGCCACCATTGGGAACCCAACCCGAAAATACGGAGAGAGATTCCCTCCTCCTTGTTTTAGGGGGATATTCCCCAATACCTTTTCCCCCCCTTTAATGGTAGGCTGCCATCTTCCAAGAGCATTGGTTATCTCTATATATTCTCCTGTTGTGGGAAGAGTTCTACACCAACCAGAAATCACAGCAACACAACTTCCTTCCATTTTCGTTCTTGAGAGAGAGAACTCAGCTCAGCCAGTTCGCCAAGGCTGCTCTTGTGGTGTTCCAAGAGCAGTGGTCCAAGACCGACTTATCCTGGGAGACAGACGCCGACGACACCTCAACACCCCCGGAGGCGGCAAATCTGTTTTAAGGACAGAACAACTGCTCGATTCGGGTTGCATTTTCGTTTTTTGTTATTTCAGTTCTGTACTTCATTCAGTTGTAATGTAATTTTGTTTATCAATGAAATTGTTCTTTGGATATCGATCGCCTCCGTTATGTATATATTTTACCAACAAACTTAAAAAGACCTTATGATCGATCCAAAGAAAAATTTCATTCGGGTACTAACAGTTTACTTGCAAAATGTAGTCGAAATTGTAGGAAAGAGGTCTCCCGTGCTCATGGGATGATCTCCCGAGCTGATGAGTTGTTCCCCGAGCTCCCTTGTTATTTCGCGAACTGAAAAGTTCTGTGCGGGCGTTATATTGTCTGTGCTGCATTTTGTGTGCTTAGCTCAGCATTTAACTCCCAGCGTTGCACTGGCTTGCTCTGCTTGGCACCTGTTGTGCTGAGCTCGGCAGGTAGTGTTCCTGCTCGGATCTTATGGTCCTTAGCACGGATCTGTCCAGTCGTACGCGGCTGAGACTATATTGTTCGGCTTTGACTGTGCGCAGTCAGCCATAAAGGAAATCTGACCTGGTAAGGCCTCTGGAGTAGTCCACTTGGCTTTAGCCTTGGCACTCCTCGGTCTCAGATCAGCCAACCTAAGCTCTTGCTCGGTAGAAGCCCAGCTCGGAAGAAGCCCAGCTCGGCAAAAGCCTTGCTCGGCAGAAACCTTGCTCAGCAGAAGGCTTGCTAGGAAGAAGCTTTGCTCGACAGAAGCCCTGCTCGGCAGCAGCTCTGTGCGGCAGTAGCTCTGCTCGGCACCAGCTCTGTGCGGCACCAGCTCTGCTCGGCACCAGCTCTGCTCGGCACCAGCTCTGCTCGGTACCAGCTCTGCTCGGCAGCAGCTTTGTGCGGCAGCACCTCTGTGCGGCAACCGTTCTGCGCGGCTCTGTCTCAGCTCTGCTCGGCATTCCCTGCGCTGCAATATCTTGTTTGTTCCCATTGAGGACGCTGCCCTCAAACTTCCGCCACGGGGGTGCTGTCCCCCGGACCTTTGCCAATGAGGACACGGTCCCCCTTGGAACCCCCACCAGGGGGCGAGCCCCCTAGGACCCCCGGGGTACATGTGTTGAAGGCGGGCGATAGACTACTCTTGTCCAAATTTTATGCGTTGGACTATGTTGTGTTTTGTCTATCTTTGGATATAATCTATTATTGATTATTGATTGGGTTATTATTTTTCAGTGAAAGATGTCAACTGGAAATGAAACTCAAACTGGAAATGTGAATGGAACTCCAACAGTGACAGTGGCTATCCCTTCTGCGGTGCCTCATGTTCCACTCAGTCACATTGACAAAACCAAGAAGTTCAAGGGTGTTGATTTCAAGCCATGGCAGAAGAAGATGTACTTCTACCTTACAACCTTGAATCTATCAAGGTTCCTGCCAGAAGATGCCCCCATTGTTGCTGAGAACAATACTGACAGGGATGCTCGGGTTGCACTAGATGCATGGAAACACTCCGATTTCTTGTGTCGGAATTATGTGTTGAACAACTTGGATATGGCGCTGTACAAAGTCTACTGCGAGGCAAAGACGGCCAAGGAACTCTGGGAATCCTTGGAGAACAAGTACAAAATTGAAGGGGCTGGTATCAAGAAGTTTATCGTGGACATACTCTATGATTACAAAATGGTGGACAGCAAGACTGTGAGCAGTCAAGTTCAAGAAATTCAGGTTCTCCTGAATGAAATCAAAGCTGAAGGAATGGTATTAAGTGAATCCTACCAAGTGGCTACTGTGATGCACAAATTGCCTCCATCTTGGAATGGCTTCAAGATGTATCTGATGTTCAAGAATAAGGAGATGACTTTGGAAATGCTGACCACCAAGCTCCAGATCGAAGAATAGAATCAGAGAATGGGCAAGACGGTGCACTCATCCTTCATGCCCAAGGCTAATGTTGTTGAACAAGGCCATAGTGCTGGAAACAAGAAGAAAGTTCCAGGCAGGTTTGCTGGAAAGAGCAAAGATAACAAGCTGAGACCTCAGGGAGGCATTGGAAAGAAACAAAGTACTCAGTTTCTTGGACGTTGCTTCAACTGTGACAAGGTTGGACATCGCTCTGCTGATTGCCGCAAGCCATGCCGGCAACAGAACCAGCAACATTCACATGCTCAACTGTTGGAAGGCATGGACGACATGAATTTGTGTGCTATTGTATCAGAGGTGAACCTGGTTGGTTCCAATCCTCGTGAATGGTGGGTAGATATTGGAGCTACTCGCCACATCTGCTCAGATAGACAAATGTTCAGATCATTTGAGACTCTGAATGGAGAAAAGCTCTATATGGGCAACTCAGCAACATCTGACATAGCTGGTCAAGGGAAAGTTGTACTGAAACTGACTTCAGGCAGAGAGCTGACTCTCAACAATGTCTTGTATGTACCAGAGATACGGAAGAATCTATATTCTGGGTCATTGCTTTCCAAGCATGGCTTCCGTATGGTTTTCGAGTCAGACAAAATTACTCTCACTAAGGGTGGGATATATGTAGGAAAGGGTTATGTGTCAAATGGGTTGTTCAAACTCAGTGTTATGACAATGTATCCAGGCTCCAGCAGCATAAATGAAAAGAAAGCCCCTTCTACTTACTTGCTTGAGTCTTTCAATTTATGGCATGGTAGACTAGGTCATGTTAATTTTAACACCTTGCGTAAGTTAATTAACTTGGACCACATTCCATCATTCCACATTGATAAAAGTTATAAATGTGAAACTTGTGTGGAAGCTAAGATGACGAGATCTTCTTTCAAAACGATAGAAAGAAATACTGAACCTCTAGGTTTGGTACATACAGATGTATGCGATCTTAAATTTGTTCAAACTAGAGGAGGTAACAAGTATTTCGTTACCTTCATTGATGATTGTACGAAATACTGCTTTGTGTACTTGCTCAAGAGTAAAGATGAAGCTCTAGAGAAATTCATTCTTTACAAGAATGAAGTGGAAAATCAACTTGACAGAAAGATCAAGATGGTTCGCAGTGATCGTGGTGGAGAATATGAAGTACCAATTGGAGACTTTTGTGATCAACATGGTATCATACACCAAACAACTGCACCTTATTCACCTCAGTCAAATGGGATTGCTGAGCATAAGAATAGAACCTTGAAGGAGATGATGAACTCAATGCTGATCAGTTCTGGGCTACCTCAGAACATGTGGGGAGAAGCTATTCTATCAGCCAACTATCTCCTAAATAAAGTTTCTCGAAAGAAACTTGACAAGACCCCGTATGAACTTTGGAATGGTCGAAAACCTTCTTACAAGTACTTACGAATGTGGGGGTGCCTTGCTAAGGTTGCGGTACCTATACCTAAAAAGATAAAGATAGGACCTCAAACAGTGGACTGCGTGTTCATCGGTTATGCACATAACTGTAGTGCATATCGATTCTTGGTGCATGAATCTGAGACACCAGATATACACAAGAATACGATCATAGAATCTAGGAATGCAACGTTCTTTGAACATGTGTTTCCTTGTAGATCCATTGGAGAATCGAGTTTGGTAAAACATACTCTAGAGACTGTTGATGAAAACAGTGAAGATCAAGAAGAAGATCCCGAGCCTAGACGTAGTAAAAGGGCAAGGACCTCAACTTCTTTTGGTCCAGATTTTCTAACATACATGTTGGAAAGTGAGCCTAGGAACTTCAAGGAAGCTGTAAGCTCTCCAGAAGGACCAATGTGGAAAGAGGCTATCAAAAGTGAAATTGATTCCATTTTGCAGAATCATACATGGGAACTGGTGGACCTTCTGCCAGGAAATAATCCTCTTGGCTGCAAGTGGATCTTTAAAAGAAAGGTTAAAGATGATGGGTCAATAGATAAGTATAAGGCCAGACTTGTTATCAAAGGATACAAGCAGAAAGAAGGTCTTGATTACTTTGACACGTATTCTCCTGTTACGAGAATAACATCTATCCGGATGATAATTGCAATAGCAGCACTGCGCAATTTGGAAATTCATCAGATGGATGTAAGGACAGCTTTCCTTAATGGTGATATGAATGAAGAGATCTATATGGAACAACCTGAGGGGTTTTCTGCTCCTAATCAGGAAAGGAAAGTCTGTAGACTAGTCAAATCGTTGTATGGTCTGAAACAAGCACCGAAACAATGGCATGAAAAGTTTGATAATGCTATGTTGTCAAGTGGCTTCAGAATCAACGAATGTGACAAATGTGTTTACGTGAAAGACACAGCCGAAGGCTATATGATATTGTGTCTTTACGTTGATGACATGCTAATTGTCGGTAGTAATGATAAGATCATTAAATCTACCAGGAACATGCTAAACTCAAAGTTTGACATGAAGGATATGGGCCTTGCAGATGTGATTCTAGGTACAGCAAGTCAGATATGAATGTCGCCAGGATTCCTGTGGACACAAATCTTCATTTATCTAAGAATTCGGGTAAGGGTATATCTCAACTAGAATATTCAAGGATAATTGGAAGTCTAATGTACTTGATGAGTTGTATAAGGCCTGATATAGCCTACTCTGTCAGCAGACTTAGTAGATATACGAGCAATCCAGGGAAGAACCACTGGAAAACAATAATCAGAGTGCTACGATACTTGAGGTACACTCGTGATTATGGACTGCACTATACCAGAGATCCAGCAGTACTAGAGGGGTACACTGATGCAAATTGGATTTCTGATATAAAAGACTCAAAATCCACGAGTGGATATGTCTTTACTTTGGGTGGTGCAGCAGTGTCTTGGAAATCTGCCAAACTGACGTGTATTGCACGCTCTACGATGGAATCTGAATTTATTGCTTTAGATAAAGCAATTGAAGAGGCAGAATGACTACGCCATTTTCTTGAGGATATTCCAAGATGGTCGAGACCTGTGCCAGCAATAAGCATCCATTGCGATAGTCAATCAGCAATTGGACGAGCACAGAGTAATATGTAAAATGGTAAGTCAACACATATACGTCGAAGATATAATACCATTAGACAACTGCTCTCAAGTGGGATTGTCACGATTGATTATGTGAAATCAAAAGACAATATTGCGGATCCGCTAACCAAAGGGTTAAACAGAGAGCTAGTTGAAAAAGCATCAACGGGAATGGGGCTAAAGTCTATGACGTTGAAAACTACCGTGATGGAAACCCAACCTATTTGACTGGAGATCCCAAGATCTAGGTTCAAAGGGAAAACCTAATTGCGTGTAGATAATGAGATCACTGAGGAGATTATATCTCCAATCCATTCCTATAGTGCAACAGTGATATGTGCGAAGGATAAGTTTATGCTTTTAAAGACTCTTATGCGTTGGTGAGCCAAGCGGAGTATAATGGATTACTCATTAATAAGAAGTCACCTATGTGAGTATGAAGTGGGGCCGCTTCTATGAGAATGATGAAAGGCTAGATTCTCGAGAAAATACTTACAGAACCAGACGAGGGTGTCATGGCCAAAATGAACCCAACAATGAGAACTGAACTGTGCTAAGAGAAGTTACTGTGTGAAGTTCATTGACTCGGTTTACACAAACGGCAGAACAGTTCAAGACATCTTGTTCATTGGTCAGCCAGTAAATCCGATGGACTATCACAAGGGAAGGTTCAAGGCCAAAAGCTACCTATCTTATGCAGGAATTATCCGGGATGCTCTCTCTCGAAGTCTTCTTTGTACTCAGCGTCAAGTTGCACGCCAATCCATTCATGTGGGGGATTGTTGGAAAATAGGGTGTGTGAATGGTTGGCTTGGAGGGCCCCAATGGGCAACCAGACACCATTGGGAACCCAACCCGAAAATAGGGAGAGGGATTCCCTCCTCCTTGTTTTAGGGGGATATTCCCCAATACCTTTTCCCCCCCTTTAATGGTAGGCTGCCTTCTTCCAAGAGCATTGGCTATCTCTATATATTCTCCTCTTCCAAGAGCATTGGCTATCTCTATATATTCTCCTGTTGTGGGAAGAGTTCTACACCAACCAGAAATCACAGCAACACAACTTACTTCCATTTTCGTTCTTGAGAGAGAGAGCTCAGTTCAGCCAGTTCGCCAAGGTTGCTCATGTGGTGTTCCAAGAGCAGTGGTCCAAAACCGACTTATCCTGGGAGACAAACGCCGACGACACCTCAACACCCCCGGAGACGGCGAATCTGTTTTAAGGACAGAGCGACTGCTCGATTCGGTTTGCATTTTCGTTTTTTGTTATTTCAGTTCTGTACTTCATTCAGTTGTAATGTAATTTTGTTTATCAATGAAATTGTTCTTTGGATATCGATCGCCTCCGTTATGTATATATTTTACCTACACTACATAGGCTGCACTGTAGATGGGCTTAATGATTCCGAAGAAGGAACATTTGTTTATTTGAAAGTGTTGGCAGTGAAGTTAGACCATCAAGCAATGTCCCACTGACATGACACTTTGTTTACTCCTTGGAAGTAGTAGAGCATTCAGTTTGGAAATGTAAAGGCTCCAAGAGTCCAAAAATTGTTGTGTGCTCCTCGGGCAAAGCCATGTGGTGCCCTTGTCCCTCTACATAGAAAATATCATGTGAAATTCATGACTAGCTGCATGGGTCACATTGATTTGGAGTTCATGTGGACCAACAAACCCTTCAAAAAAAAAAAAAAACTTAAGTGTCCAACTAATTAGCATCTCCTTCTAACACTATTGAAGTTAACCCTGGTATTGTCGATTACTTTTGGCAGTTTATATGTCTGTAATTGTAACTTTCTACTAGTAAGGTGGTGTGAAATAATCACTGGATTGCTGAACCATTTTCTGCATTTGACATATTGGTAAAAAGTATTTTAAAGGCACTGGATTGCTGAACCATTTTCTGCATTTGACATATTTTATGACAGGTCGTGCTCTCTCTCTTCTGTCATCAAAGAACAACACTTGGTTTTCATCTGCGGATCTTTCCTCGAGATGCAGTGCTGCACTCCGCGAGCTTATTGCCGAAAATCGTGCAGCAATTCTGGCCCGACAGCTAATCCATGATCACTCAACCCAACCTGGATCCAATCCTCTGCTAACCTCTCACCACCAAATGCAACACGATCCACACAATTGGGATCGGTTCAATGTAGGCGATGAACATGTGACCCTGGACCTTATGCAGGCTCCTAGTTCTGCATTTGGATTTTTGTCCGTGAGGGGAAATTCTAGGGGAGAGGACGCTGAGGAAGAGTGTTCTGAGTTATGGAGGTCCTTTTGCGGAGCTCACATCATTTAATTTGAAGCTTTGACAAAATCCATTGATTGTATGTGTAATTATTTGTTTGGTGTTTAAGAAAAATATCCTTTTCCTGCAACATATGTTGTGGTTTTGTGAAAGGAACGGCATCTGAATTATCCAAGACTGACAAATTACTACATCTTAAATCAATTTGAATGGAAGGGTCAAGTAAAAATAGGCTAGTTAGGTGTTTGATATAGTGTAGATTATGGAGTCTGGTTTACTGATATTTTGTTTGATAACATCTTGTATTGCATTCTTTTCAGATATGTCAGATTACCCTCACTTATCGGCCAACACTATAAACTTGTTGAATACGTAAATGTAGTGCGCGATCTGGTGCGCTTATGGTGACTTCAATGGCTTTCTGATGCCAAAGGCTTGCCTAAGCTCGGTCTCCATTCTCCCTACAAAATAAGGGCACTTCCTTTTTTTTTTCTTACATCACCAAACAACCCCACAAAGGGCACAAACTTTCCACTTATAACACTTTCCATATGCTAGCTAGGTTTGAAAAATAGTATCCCCACCATATGCCCGAACACAAACATATAGAGTAGCTAGTCACACTATTAGTGTAGGGCCCCTTGTTTTTTTTCTAATATGTGGAATCACATTATACATGCTGCAGGTGAAGTTGTGCGTGGATAAAAACTACCCCACTTGAATACCAATTTGATTTTGACTTTGCCCTTTACTTGATTCCTTCCATTCTTTTGCAATTAATTCATCCTTGATTCCTTCCATTCTTTTGCAATTAATTCATCCTGATCCTGTTGTTTCCTTCATTCTCCATGTACCTCTGCAATCAGTCCTCCGTCAGTGTGGCTTGCAAGACCCTCCTATGATTAAGTTAGTCCGGGAAGAATAACTTAATCTTGTATCGAAATAGAAAGAACACACACACACAGAGAAATTTGCCAGAGTTTTGTTACTAGAAAATGTGTCGGTCCCCTTCAGGGGTGTAATCTTTTTCCTTTTGTATGTCTCTCTCTGTTATTAATGCGTCATTCTAATTTCTTGACTTCTCATCAAAAAGGGGGGATGAATCCAGATAGGAGATTTCTAGTCTTCCCATCTGACCAATCAATCTGACTGATCATCTCTCTCCATTTGACTTCTTCTTGTACCTCTATCATACTTACTCGGCCTAATAATAGTTGGAACGTGCATTGGCTAATTTCTACTCATTAAACAATGCATGTACATTCCGCCCATGTTATTGCCGAGATGAATATTATACCGCACTGCAGATGCTTACCGCACAGGGTTTAGCCTTATCTACAGTCGAGGTGCCAACTCTATACATGGCTAACTGGTTCTCATCATGATCCAGCCCATAGTCCCTCAACACCTATCTGCCGCACTGCCAAGATGTCCAGCCTCACTGGGCCAGACCTAATTCTTAGTGCAATCTAGCTATTGGACCTACAGTTGGCTATATCATTTAAGACATAGTCCACGTATTACATATGGAATACACATCCAGCTATATCCTACTTGATCCAAACTGCATGTCCCTAAATAGAGTTTCCGTGTTGCCTGGATGTTCAGCCACATAAGACCAAACCTTATCCTTAGTACGGACTTCTATTGGACGTGATGCCGGTTATATCAAGGGGATTCGGATTGTGTATTTGAGATGCCTGTATGCCATATTGAATAACTGCGCAGCAAACCTGGATCCACACTGCCACGTGGCTAATCCATATTTACCCCACCACAAGTGCCCCCAGCTTTGACTGCTTCAGCCGCACATCAGGAGTAGACAAATATAATCGGACTGCCAATAAACGACACCGTTACAGATAACCACCAATTACTGTAACCGCCAATTACTTTAACCGACAATCATCATTACCTATTAAATGCGGTGGGACCCAAATGCAGCAATTAAGACTGATATTGCGCAAATCGAGCGCAAACATCGAGAAATTCAAAATTCGATTGCCCTGTCCAAATCACGCCATATCAAAACAAATCTGACATCGCGAACATTCCATCCTTAAACACATTTTCCTCAAACTGCTACTTCTTCTTCCAAAGACTTTCTCTGCATTCTCTGCCTTCAAACTTCAATAAGTGACTCATTCTCCTTTCTTCGCACTCTTCTCTTGCTTCTTCTGCACTTAGAACAATCTTTCGAGAACATGAGCATTTTTAGAGCTAGGGTTAACTCTCCCCAAAAGATTGAATAATTTCGTCAATACTTCAATGTTCCGGAGGATGTGTGTGTTGAGCTTGTCCCACTCAATTATAAGTAGAAGGATGCTGACGACAACATCCTTTTGATTCCAATCCTTTATGTTTTCGAGGTGGGGATTCGATTCCCTCTCGATCCCCTCTTTCGCCAATTCTGTAACTACCTAGGCTTGACCACTACACAGATGTCCACCACTATGGTGAGCATCGTGATGGGGGTTTCATCCCTAAATCGCATCACTGGTTCTCAAATGACCATACACGAGATACCATATCACTACACCGTTAATACTACCAAACAAGGGGTCTGGTACTTCAAGCATATGGTTGACCGGGGGAAATTAGTCCTTAATACCCCCGATACTGATAAGGGCAACGATGATGATATCTTCATTGTTACGGGAAACTGGGAGTATTCTGTCGAAGAGCCAAATGATTGCTCCCTGCCTTGCAATGACAGATCCCCCTATCAGTTCCTTCCCTTGTCATTTTCCGTTTGTTTACTTGCTTCTAATTCCCCCCTCCTCCAATGTTCTTACTAATCTGACTTGCGACAACTACAGCAACATCCAAAATCAACCGGAAGTCCCACAAATACAAGGGGTACTTGAAGGCTGAGGTACGAAGAGCACTGAACCACCAAAATTCTATCAGGCAAGACTTGGACAGATTTGTTTCTAACCTTCTCGGATACACCGCCACACTACCGGGGTTACCGAGGTGTGAGGCAGCCTGCCCTAGTCATCAATCAAGATCCTGAAGCCCGTAAACCTCCCCGAGTTGCCAGAACTTTGACAAAGGTAACTGGTGATAAATCGGACCGCGGTAAAGCCATAGTCGTAGTCCCCTTGTTGTTGAAAACAGCACCTCCAACCGCTCTACCCCACTAGACCAAGCACCCATCCTCAAACACTGGGACGACGAAATGAGCAGGTTCAACTTCGAGGGAATGTTCCAGAAAACCACTGGCTCCAGAATCCGCTCTCCTCCCGGACGCAGACCCTCTACCACTTCCCCATTCTGATGTGCTGCCAACTGTCGTTGCCACCGGCACCAGCATCTCCCCAATACCATAGCCAGAACCACCACCATCTCTACTCGAACCCAATCTGCCAGACTTACTATACCTCTCCCATCTTCCATTCATCCTGTGGTGGCTGGTTATCTGCAAATATCTTTCCGATTGCTGGTTCTCCGGTGGCTGGCTGTCGGCTGATGGTCCGGAGGCTTGAGTGGTCCCTGCAAAGACAAAACGGGATCCCCTGCTTGGCTCCTGTAAAACAAAAGTTAGTGCCCGCCGGTCGGTCGTGACTAACGGGGCCTCCGATGCTTAAGTTAGTCTCTTTCTTTGGTGGAAAAGACAGAAGGAAGCGAGTTGAGGCCGGACGGTAGCTGTCGGGGGTCAGATCCCATGAACAGTACCCCTTAGGAGGTATTTATAGGGATAGGTTGGCTTGGAGCGCAAGATTGGCGCGTGAACCGCGCATCGTGGGCTCCCACGTATGACACTGGGACCGAATGGTGCGCGTGGCGGCTCAAATGGGCCAGTATTGCCGGTGGGCCGGGTTGGTCGTACGGACGGGGGATCCGCGAGCAGGCATTTGAGGTGCCCCATGCTGGGGTTTTGCCGGAGGGTCGACCCTCCGCTAGAGAGCCGATCGGCCGGTAACAGGGTCCTTGCCACAAGGTTAATATTGATGCTCTACCGATCGGCGTAGTAGCTGGAGGTCAGTGGTCGTCCATCCGACAAGCCCCAGTTCACTTTATCTGGGAAGCATGTGACGTGTTTGCTGAATGACTATCGCCGAAGGTCCGTAATTCCGACGGTCCGGGGACACTGGAGGATCCTCAGGGCTCAAGGGTGAGTCCGACGCATAGTGACGAGTCCGGTCCCTCAAAGCCTAGGTCCGGCCACCACAATAGTCCCTCAATCTTTCCCAATCTTGTTTGAAAAGACTGATTCTGGGATGCCGGACCCTTTGCTTCGGGGGAACGGTCTTGTCTGGGCTTATACTGACGTCATCTGACAAGTAACAGGGCAATAATTGAGTACAGACGTCAGCGATCGCCACGTGTCGTGCCCCGATTCACCGGTCAAATGGTCTGCCTCGGTATTTGCGAAACAAAAAATTAATACTGACAACTGTGCTTCGTACCTGAGCGGGGCTTATAAATAGGCTTTTGTGGTAGGACCTTCGGAACTTACTTTGCACATAGGGATCCTCCGGAGAGCTCCTTGCCCTTCGAAAACTGCCCTCTTACAATCAGCATGGATCAGGTGATCACTATACTTTCTTTCTCGTCGAGCTCTGATTCGGATTCATTATTTCAGCTGACCCCGGAGGAGTTAACTCCTGATGTTAGCTCAAAACTGTCTTCTCCGACTGGACTCTTTGCACCGGAGGCTTCCACCTCGAGGCATCCCCAAGATGGTGGTCGAAACAATATCATCTGGTACTTTTCGGATGAGAATGAACCTATGTACGTAGCCCTAGGGGGCTGGCCGAACAGGGCTTTAGGAGACTTGATCAGGGCGACTCCAACTGATTCTCTGTGAATTGAGTGACCCCTGCCATTAACTGATTCATACCCTCCAAAACTGGGTGATTTCCCTCACCAAAACCTGACGCATTAGGAGCAGCGCCTACTGGACGATCCTGATCCATACTAGCAAACCTGCTATATCAATTTATATCAATAATAAAATCAACACAACCGTTAGCAAAATAAGCGTTAGCGCCGACAAGACTAAGGCTTGACTCACTATATATCCTAGACATACAAAATTTTTACGGCATCAAGTCATCAACTCTGCTAAACACAAACCTCAAACACTTAACCATCCTAGAGTCCACTACTAGACACCCTCACTAAACCTCGATTTCAACCAAGAATTCTAGAATCTCATAACCTAAGCTCTGATACCAAGTTGTAACGCTCCGTCCCAATAATTATTAAAATAAAAATAATTATTGAGCGGGAAAATGTTACAAAGAACACTTCAAGTACTATACCACAAGTCTTAATAATTGAAACCTCCAAGAAATCACTCATCACAAGATACAATTTATAAAAGACCTTATAAAATTTCGAGATGAGACATCACCTCACATCAAGGCACCACAATATAAAACCCCTAATGTACAACGGAGGATTAAATATCACTAACCCAAATATAATAACTCCAGGAACTACTAACCTCAACACGTATATGGCTTCACTACCTGAAAAGTAAAGTAACTACAACACGAAATAAGCCCAAAGTGGGCTACCACAACTAACTAGAATAAAAGGCTAACAACACTAGCCAACAAGCCACCTGATATAACTGCCAAGCCCACTGAAGGGGCTAACACTGTTCCAAGCCTGACTGTAGTGGACCCGATCCTCAAGCCTCCCAATCCTAGATTTCCATGCCAAAAGAAATGAAGGAGAGAAAGACAAGCAAGAAAATCCAGAGTTTGTTAGATATGACATCTAAACATATGACTAACAAGAGATTAATTAACATAATGGAATAACTTGAATTAAATCATAAAGAAAGCTATCATAAGCATTAATTCACATTTATTCCCATTTACACTTCTCCCAAGTCTTACATGCTTTCATCATTAACCTATTCATATGATTCATTTCTCAATTTAATGATAACTAAACCCTAATTATCTTATTCAATTTTATATTATTACTCTATGCCCAAAGAGGGGGACAACTCCGAGGTACTGTCCATACCTATCTCAACGTCTATAATGTGAGTGTGTCCAACAAGAGTCAACATGCGAAGGGTGTGAGTTGGCCTCTACGACTACTCCTTAACATAACAATGTCAATACTCAAGGTAAGTACATACAATTCTACATAATGAACCAGTCACGTATCACATAAGCACGAAAGGCCGACACTGTGTGTCATGCTGCTAGGTACCTAAGGACAATATGTAAGATTCAACATAACGAACATCTAATGATTTACATAAGCACGTAAGGAAAGATGTATAAAAATGTTCCATGCATCTCAGGTTCATTATTAATCATTGTTAACACAATGTGATAACTTCATCATATTAAGTTCTCATCCATTTTTGACTTCATTAATTCGATGGTTGGACCAGTCAACGTATACAGTCAACTCCCGTTGGGTCCTCGGCCTTAGCCCCATCTAGTAATGCATTTCAATCTAGGAGAACCAATCAAGCCCATTACCCCACACTTGGCCTCACTGCTTATTAAAAGCATGTCGGGGTGTACTCTATCCCTGGCCTTGCTGCTTATGAGAAAGCATGCCAGAGTATAACACATTTTACTTTCTTTATTCACATAGCCCCACACTTGGCCTCACTTCTTATTAAAATCATGTCGGGGTCATTCCATTTTAAGTTACTTAATAACATCACCTATGATTTTTATATAATATACCCCATAATCCATGTGTCAAGTTCATGCTTTACAATTCAATGTCAACTAACATGGCATAAGTCAAGTACATCAAGTATCCACATAAGAAGCAAGACAAGGCATGACATTGAAGGTACACCCAAAAGACATCCAATCATGCAAAGGATATGTATCACTAAGTAGAACAAGTGAGGAAACACATAGGCCAATCAAATACACCATCACAAAATCACATAAGGAGAACATGCATTGATGATCTTACCATACTTAAGAATTTAAGTGATCAACCAAGGAATCCTGTGTGCCTTCTATCTATGTTA
>NMUG010000169.1:0-26484 GCA_002855965.1 Monotropa hypopitys
CCGCACAGCAATAAGTACAAAAAATGGGACCGGTCCAAAATTTTCCGAAACATAAACATTAGGAGGAGAGAGAATTTCAATATAGAAAATCATCATTGTGCTGAATTCTACTTATCACAGTTCCTCAGATTTGCTAGTTATTGATTTTTTTTCAGAGAGGTATCTTAAATGTGATGTGGTGAGTGACATTTCTCTTACTATTTCTCTAATTTTTGTGTAGATAACTGTAGGTGTTGAAGCTAAAGATTATATTATAGTTTTGGTTCTGATGTGCCAGCCACTGTTTCAGTTTGCTAGAGATGCAGTCTTCTTTAACACAACCTGTCCCAAGCCCAGAAAAAGGAGAGGATTGACACAAAAAATCCAATTAGATTTCTACATACATTGGAGAAAAAAGATTCATGTAGACTTCATTTGATTGAGACTCACGTGATTGAGACTCAAGGTTCAGTTTGATTTGATTTGATTTGATTTGATAGAGGAGATATATTAAGAGGTTCTTAAGAGAAGACAATTGATTCTTGTGCAGGATAGCATATGATAGGGGAGTTGAGCACACTAGGCCAGCTCAGACATGGACCTACGAGGAAAGCTCAGAATCACAGTTCGACTCTAGCCAAGAATCTTCAACAGATCAGATTAGCCCATTGGGTAAGTTCTCGTAGCTTAGCCGACCTCTAATACAGACACTACTAATGTGTTACTCTTAATGTGATAGTACGATATTTCTCCTGGCCATAAGGGAGAGGAGCCCACCTCAGCGATTTCAGGCACAACATACGCTACAGTTCGCTATGGAGAAGAAAACCCTAATTAAGGAGATCTACATGTATGGAAATGATCGAAACGTTTCCTACTAAGTCAGGTCACGATCTTTGAAATCACAGAGGGGACAACCAACCACATATAAAAAAGAAGGAACAAAGCAAATAGGTACAAATTTTTCTTAACCTATTATTCAGAGTTTTTAAATCCTCAAGCAAGTTCTAACTTGACCGTCGGAGGCAATTTGGACGACATCCCTCCCATTTGGTGTCTCCCAGATTGTTGTTTTGCAGGAATCAGAGAGCTTAGGAAAGAACTCAATCAGCTCAAGCGGTGGATCTGACCTTGTCAGAAACTAGTTTATCAGTTGGTATCGTTTGTGGGAAATGCTTCTCAGTTACAGTGAACGGTTTTCGTGGATAGTTCAAACTCATACCAGTGGAAGAATAATGACAGTTGAAGGAGTTCAGGGTCAAAATGGCCAAGCTTCAAGCAATCCCAAGGTAGTGACGATCAAAATGTTTAGCAAGATGCAATCGCAAATGGAAGTCATGGCAAAAGCCTTGGAGAAGGAGAGGCAGCAGAATCTAGAGATGAGAAAGGCTGGCGGTGGAGCAAGACATGAATCATGAGGGAGAAATCCCAGTTGACTTTAGTAGAAATCAACCCCTGGTCAGCCAGGAGATGAGCTATCAGGAGGGAACTAGGCAACATCCCAAAAGGCCGGATGTGGAACAAGACGTCTTGGCAATTATGCAAGCTCAAATCAACAAGGTACAAGACCAAATCAAGAGCAAGGCCCCAACAACGGTGGACGAGATAGTCCAGAACACTGACTCCCCATTCACAATAGAGGTGATGCAGATGCCTCTCCCACAAAAATTTTAGATGTCTTTCTTGGACACATTTAACGGTGCAACAGACTTGTTAGACTACCTAGATACATACAAAGAACTCATGATGTTACAAGCAATTTTGGATGAAATCACGTGTCACACTTTTCCGATCACCCTCAAGGGGAATGATCGTATATATTTCAATAAACTCAAGCCCAACACCATAAGCAACTTGAAAGAGTTTAGCAAAAGCTATCAGTTACTTCATTGTGGGCCAGAGATATTGTAAACTCTCGACCTATATGCTGACGATAGTGCAGAGCCGGGGGGAGTCACTGCGAGACTATATGACGTAATTCACAAAGGAATTGATGCAGGTAGAGAGCATGGACGACAAAGTTTCCATAAATGCGTATATTGCATGTTTATGGTCAGGACAGTTCTTGTTCAACCTCACGCAGGATCCCCCTCAGACCATGGCGGAGATCGTGCTAAGGGCTCAGAAATATATGAATGCGAAAGAGATTCTGAGCGCTAGGCGTTCAAGGGCAGTTCAGGAGATTGGGCCAGTTCCTCAGCAAAAAAATCCCCACCCTTCCGAGAAGAAGAAGATGGATCGGCCTAATAACCCAAGAGATTAGCGACCAAGAAGGGAAGACCGCAAAAGCTCTCCAAGGAGACCTAGAGAGCCATCAACTAGATACATGTTGGCCTCGAAAGAGCATGACAACAACCCACAAATAAGTATAAACTATGCAATCAAAAGAGGGATAAAAAATAAGTCCAACTAAAAATTTCTCTAAGTAAAACACAAGGACACAAGTGCGGAAGCAATGATATAGGTATTAGAATCGTGATTCAAGAGTCAATTCCAATTGTCTTACATTACACCTTGATTGTTGCAATATAGCAACGATTAAGGTTTCTGGCTTGAAATTGTTTCAAGAATGTGGATTCAAAAATATTTTTGATCAAATAAAAGTGCAAACAACACCATCAAACAAGCAAGACAACTAAAGTAATCACAAGGCAATAAGTAAAGAACACGGCAAAGTAGAGCGGAACACAAGAAATATAGTGGTTCCGTTAGGCTTGTCCATGGTCTAATGTACATCCACTCCCTTAAAATTATAAGAGTTCCACTAATAAGAAGATTACCTTAACGGTGGTAATTAAACCTTACAAGTGCCTTGAGCTTTTTGACCGGGTGAGCTTCAACCTTGTGAATCTTCTGGGTGTCCACAAGCCATTGCCTTGAGATGCTTTCGGGTGCTCTCCAACCGTTTTAGCTCTTTCGGGTGCCTAAGGACCTTGAGTGTTTTCGGGTGACTCGAACCTTGATAGTTCTTCCAGGTGCCTATCCAACCTTTGTAAGTTTTAACCAAGAACTTGACTTCCAACCAAGTATACAATGAAAGAAATGTGAGTAAGACAATCCTTCCTCTTACAATCAAAGAATACAATTCTCTCTAAGATTTTACAAGTGTAGAACAAATATCTCTCAAGAGAATTTATAAAGAAAATACAAGGAGAGAGAGAGAGAGAGAGAGTTTTAGCTTTCTAGGAGATGAAGTTATGTACGAGACTTGTAGGCTTGATCTCTTGGAGTGTTTAGGAACCTAACACATGTATATATAGCCCCAAGTGAGAATATAATTATTTATAGTCGTTGGGGGACATTGTGGTAGTTTTGAGCAACTTCAAAATCCAAAATCAGTAGGCAACTAGTATGGGACCGATATACCGGCTGGCGTGCTGATTAGGCCAATTTTCCTTGCCAAACCTACTGCTCAAAATTTACATGAACTGGTATGGGACCGGTATGGGACCGGTATGTCGGACGATATACTTATCGCGTACTGATAGGTATGGAAACGTACCTAATTATACTCCTTAGATTTATAATTTGTTAGTTCTAGCTTGTGTATTTGATGAGTTTTGTGGGATTTACAACTTCATTCGATTTCGCAGGGATTAAGCCGGAAATTAGCTAACAAAGACCAAATGGAGCATCCGATGTTACAAGACTAACATTAATGCATAGATACGTCGGTACTCATGCTTCGAACAACATTGAAGAAGAACCCGAGGAATAAAATGAAAGCAAAAAGGACAAAACAAGAGGCTTCAATCGATTCTACAAGAATAAAGCCATAAAAAGATTCAAAAAATAGAAACTAGGTCATATCAATGCCAAAAGCATACTTTCTATATACCGTAAAGATGTCACGAATAACTTTGAAGAATAGTCCGAAGGCCAAAAAACGAAGCAAGGAGCCCAAACAGTCAGCTGAAGCGAAGGTGGTCAATGTAGATTTGAGTGGTCTGGACGAAATCAGAGGTTGGTCCGGACGAGCATCTTCATCCGGACGAGGGAGAGAGTGGTCCGGATGACCGGACAGAAAGTTGTGGTTTTAGCCCAGACCCGTCATTCGGACGAGCCGGACCATGGTCCGGACGAGGCGGCCCGAAATTATGCATTTTGATCATATTTTAAGTGTGATTTGAGGGGTATTTAAGGGGAACTTAAGGGCTAGATTAAGGGGTTCAGTTTAGACTTTACTTTACATCATATTCTAGAGGGAAAACCCTAGGGAAGAGGCTACACAAAGATCCAAAGAGCCTTTTTCCATGACTCTTTTTTTTTCTTCTTCGTCTCCAATGGCCGTTCCATCTTCCATGACCGGCTAGCGCTCTAACGTCTAGGGTAATCGTATAATATTTGTAATCCCATACTCTTAGTTTTATTGTTTGATTTGTGTTTTGGAATTGATTGCATGAACAAGACACTTGTGAGAGAAGGTGTACCTCAGCATTGAATGCTAACTCCTTTATATAGAACCTCGGAGAGTGTTACCGACGCGCGTCGGCGCGGGTGAGCTGCCCACCTGCACACTTGGACAGTGCGCCTGTCCCCCCTGTGCGTCTGAGCATGTGGCCGACCGGTCGGCCCCGACAATGTCAGGCGGCGGCGCCTGACAGCATTGGGCGGCAAAAGTTGATAAAGCAGGTCTGACATGCGGCGGGAATCATGGAAAAGCTGATTTTGTGTCAGGCGTGTGTCTGCCACGTGCGGGAAACCCGGGATGCTGTCTTCAAGGGAATCTTTGCTGTAAACTAGGCATTTGTCCTGTCTGGCCGAAGCGAGCTGCTTCGGCGTTGCTAGCTGTGGGCCGGGCCGTCCTGGGCGAGGAGACTTCTGCACAGAAGTGACCCCAAGGAAGCGTCTCGCATCGGCTCTCCTTTGTTCGGTCGCATGACCTTGCTTTATGTTGCTTCGGCCAGGAACCTCTCCTGGGCTTTGAGTCTCCGGGCCGGAGAGAGCCCCAGTGAGTCCCTGTCGCCGGCTAGGCCTTGATCGGTCGTCTGTTGGCTGACTTGTGCTGTGGCCCTCCTGTTGGAGGTCGCGACTCCGGCCTCTTGAGTGTTCGACCCCCAACAATAGCCCCTCAACCCCTTTGGCCAGGCATTTTGGCCGAAGCGGGGTTGACTCGGTGCCGATGGGTTGTGTAGGTGCCGAAGAAAAGGAGCGCCGGACCACTGATTTGTCTTGGAACTTAGGACTCTGACAGCATTTAATGAACCGTCATTTTGAATTTTCAAACGTGTCACCGTCCGCGTTGGAGGAGCGTCTGGGCTGACGTCACGCCAACAGCTGTCGCTCCGTTGGCCTGCATGCATCTAAAACGGCGGTTGGGGATTCCACGTGGCGCGCCATGGTTGGCCGACCCTGCGGCGGATGGGACAGTGCCATCATGCGGTGTCAGAGTGTCTACGCCAGCATAAGTCTCGAGGAAGAGCAATGATTGCGGGAGCGTGTGACCGTTTGAACCGGTTCGGCCGGTCATCCGATTTTGGCTTTCTGGTCATCTCCTATAAATAGAGGGCTTAGGGTTTCTTCTGAATCCCGTTTGCTTCAGCTCTCTCTCTCTCTAAGCGATTTCCGGCAGTCGTTCAGAGCGTCTCCGACCACCGTGCAGGTTGCTTTCCACCGTGCTCCCACGAGCTTCTCAGCTACTTTCTCTCTTCCTGGTAATCGTCTTACCTTCCCCGCTTCATGAATCTTCTTTATTTCTTATTTTCCAGACATTTTTGCGACTTTTTGGATTGAAAGTTCCCTCTGTCAGCTATTGTTGTGGCCTGGAAGCTTTCTGCATGCTTCTGGGTTGCAAGGTTGAGGATGAAACGTTCAACCGTTCATGGCCTGGCCGAACTGGCACTGGCCGTGCTCGCCTATCCCTGTTTCCCCGTCGATTTAGCGACGCTTTTCGGTTGGTGTCCATCTTTTCCGCCATTGTCAGGGCCTGGAAGTTCTTCACGAGCTTCTGGGCTTCGTGGTAGGAGATAAACATTCAAACTGAACTTGGCTGAGCCGAACTGTCTCCATGTGCCTGACCACGCAGGCTGATACCGGACCGACTAACGGTGCCTTCTGCTTGTGTTCTTTTTAGAGACAACAAATGGCACCGAAGAAGAGGTCCGACAAGTTCAGGCAGTACCTGGACACTCCTGAAGACCTTCAGCATTTTAGGGAGGAATACGAGGTCCCGGCCGACGTGAACCTTCTGCTAGCCCTTGTTGGATACAAAGACCAGGGGCCGAACCACATTCTTGTGCCCATCGTCGCTATCATTGAGGGGGGAGTTCGGTTCCCTTTTCAACCCATTCTCACCCACTTCTTCAGCTCACTTGGTATCACTCCGTTCCAAGTGATGGTCAATACCTTCAGAATCCTTCTGGGGGTAGCCAAGTTGAACGAGACACTCCCGCCGGCGGACTGACTCACTTTCGAGGATATCTTCGGCTGCTATTTCATTGGATACAACTAGAAATCCAAGAAATATTACGTGGGCCGGAGGCCTGGCCAGACCGGCCTGATTGTCGGCTTGCCAGATTCGGACAAATATACTGACGACGTGATAATCGTCTCCGGCCATTTTTTCGTCAGTTTCCGCCATGGTTGGGACATGGAATATGCCGTGCCGTTTCTAGAGGGTGTCCCTGGTAAGCTTTGTCACTTCGGCCGAAGTTTCTTCTTTTAGTCTGATTTTCTCACAGTTTCTCTTTTGTGCAGATCTTGGGGTCCTTAGCGGGCTGAAGAACGCAGCCGACGTGGACAGAGTAAAGGCTTTCTCTGCTCTTCCAGAGGCAAGACGCTTGGCCCCGACGTTGTTGGAATACACTCCAACCTACACCCATACTCTTCGGCCTCGACCCTCTCCAGCCGAGACATCCACTAGGCGCTCAGCCGAGCCCTCAGTTGTGCCACCAGCCGAGCACTCTGCCGCACCGTCTATCGAAGAAGTTGAAATGGGACCGAAAAAGGTGATTGACCTTGAGGATGAATTTAAGGATGATGGGGTCGAGGGCATAACAGAGCCCATAGTTACAATCTTGCAGGGGCCGCCACCTGGTGGCCGGGCTGGCGAAGTCGTGGAGAAACTGATAAGGACTCGGGCTCAACACAAGAGGGCCCGAGTATCTGAGGACGTGCCGTCTTCTGAGCATTCCTCGGCTGCGGCAGAGAAGACTTCCATCCCTGACCCTGCGACCGTTGAGACGACGAGGTCTTCCAAGAGGGAGGTGGTGCTGTGGGAACCGAAGCTTACCTTTGAGGGCACTGCTGCCGAGGCGAGTGACATCCTCGAGGATCGCCCCGGTGTGGCGATGGCGTTACTCCAAGCCTTCACTCTGCTGAAGGAGATGGAGGCTCTTCCCAAAGGCCCCCGGACCTGCTTCCGGAAGATGATGTATCATGGCGCCAAGGTGAATATTTTGATTACTTTTTCAGTTGATCTCCTACTTCGGTATGGTCTAGGTAACTCTCTTTTTGCAGATGATGGCTGCCGGCGCCGGCGTGGACCAGCGCATTCTTGAGTTGCATAATAGCTGCAAGGAGGCGAAGCACGAGGCCGAGGAGGGCAAGAAGAAAGTGGCCGAGGCCGAGAGCTCCGCGGTTGAGTCCAAAAATAAGGCCACGACTCTGCAGACGACAGTCGAGGTCAATGTGGCCGAGCTGAATGCCAGGGCTTCCCGGATTGCTGCTCTAGAGGCCGAGAACCTCCGTCTGAAGGGGGAGGTGGAGGCCGAGAATGGTAAGGCCGCTGCGGAGGCCGACGCGGAGTACAACCGCGGCTTCGAAGAGGCTGCGAACCAGTGCCGGGAGCAGATGGTCCGGATCAAGGAGAGGTGCTTCCAGAGGGGCTGGGTGTGTGCCAAGGTATCCCTGGGGGCCGAGGATAATGCTTCCGGTGTGGGGGACATCCCCCTCATGAAGGATTCTAAGGCCGGGCTTTGGCTCCTACCTGCCAGGGCGGCTCCCCCTGCTCCTGCGATCGAGGCTGTTGGCACCGGTGTCGTTGCTGCTGACCCCACTGCTTAGTCTTCTTGTACTTTTGCTGTTTTCTTTTTGTTTGGGCCGAGCCGACTTGTGGCCGGTCCCTCCTTTTCTCTTTTAATCAATGAACTTCGCAGTTTTCTTTAACTTTCATGTCTGTACTGCTGTCTCTTTGTTGTTCTACCGGCTTCCCCCAACCGAGGAAATGGTTTTGGTTAACCAAGGCTTTATCCTCGGTTCGGCCATAACTTTGGCTGTTTGCAACTTGCTGGTTGCTTTGGCAATGCGTCGTAGTGATCCTTGTACATTTTTCAGATAAATGCTAACTTCTTAAGTTCTTCGGCGGTGTGGCACCGAGGAGCTGCATGCACGTCCGAGATGAAGGCGTAGGGTATGCCGAAGCGAGAGACAATATTTTTCCAGACGAACCTTTTCACATCTTTGTCTTCTATGGTGACCAACGGTTCGGCTTCCACCCACTTGAAGAAGTAATCAATTGCCATGATCAGAAATTTAAAACCTCCTGGTGCCGTAGGTAGCTTGCCGACGATGTCCAAGCCCCATTGGGCGAAAGGCCATGGGCTGGTTAACGGTGTGAGTTCCTCGGTAGGTAGTCTGATGATTGGGGAGAACCGTTGGCAGGAATCACATTTTCTTACTATTCGCTCCCCGTCCTCCATCATCTTCGTCCACCAATATCCTTGGGAGATAGCTCGGTGTGCAATTGATCTTCCCCCAGTGTGTGCTCCACAGCTGCCGACGTGGAGCTCCTGCAGTACTCCTTCCACCAGTGTTGGATGCACACAAAGGAGGTACGGTCCTGAGAATGATTGTCTATACAGCTTCTCCTGAGGGCCTAGCCAGAACCGAGCTGACTTATGGACGATTCGATGGGACTCCCTCTTGTCTTCTAGGAGTGATCCGTCTTTTAGGAACGCGATGATTGGGTCCATCCAACTGGGACCTTGGCCGATGAAGAAGACGGCTAACTACTTCGGCGATTCGATGCTTGGCTTATCTAGGCTTTGGACGCTGACTGTCCTCTGTTCCTTGACTTCTGCTGCTGATCCTATTCTGGCTAGAGCGTCGGCATGGGCATTTTGTTTCCTGCCAACCTGTTGGATTTGGATTTGTTTGAATAGCCCCAGCCTCTCCTTGACCTTCAGCATGTATCTTCTCATACGCCCGTCTCGGCATTCGTAGTCACCGTTGACCTGGTTGACCACGAGCTGAGAGTCGCTGTAGATGTTGAGGCTCTGAATTTTCAAATCTTCGGCAGCTTTAAGTCTGGCTAGTAAGGCTTCATACTCTGCTTCATTGTTGGAAGCGCTGAAGTTGAGTCGAAGGGAGTGTTCATGGGTGACGCCCTCAGGGGAAATGAGGACAACTCCGGCCCCATTTCCTCGGCCATTTGATGCGCCGTCAACAAACATCCTCCACGAGTCCTGGTTTTGCAGAGACTCTGGCAAGACTTGTTCAGCAACAACTTTTTCGGGTTGAGGGTCCTCTGGCCGAGGAGAAAACTCACCAACCAATTTGATGACAACAATGCGACTATGTACCCGGTACCAACGAATCGAACCACTAACGATACGACTACGCAAGTAAATCAACAATCGATAAAGTAATGATACATGGAATGGAATTACGCGCACCCACGCACACAATGTAGGATTTAGAAGTTACCCACCGGAGAGTCGCCGAAAAAGTTCGGCGGAGCAATCGCCGAAAACTCGCCCGCCACGTCGCAACGATTCGAACGCCTCACCGCGACGTCCTTAGCGCAACCTACGCAATGCAACCACTATCAAACGAAGAACGGAAGAGATTAAATACGCTAGGGTTTTAGAGAGGAGAGGGATTTACCGTATATACGCAAACCGTTGGTACCCACGCGAAGCTCTCGTCGCGCTCGTCGCCGTTAATGAAGGCCAAAAGCCTTGAATCTTGACGGAAGGAGATGGATTTGAAGAGAGAAGGGAGAGGAAGACAAGAGGGAGGTAGAGAGAGAGGTCTAGAAAAATAGGGCAAATAATGCCCTAACTCGAGCCAAACACGTTTATATAGAACCCCACATGAATTTCCCAAACTGCCCCTCAACTTACAAATTCGCGTAGCAAAATTACACTCCACGACCGGTACACACAATGTGGTGTACCGGTCGAGCTCCCTCAGGAAGCTCTCTGAAATACCTTGACCGGTCTATGGGATTTGGTGTACCGGTCAAGCTCCCTCGGGCAGCTCTCTGAAATACCACGACCGGTCGACGCAATGTGGTGTAACGGTCGGGAAGGCCAGATTTTCACTGAACAGAATGTTGATTTTTTCGAGAGTATTTTGGTCATAACTTTTTCGTCCGGACTCCGATTGAGACGATTTAAGTTGCGTTGGATTCGTAATCAAATTATCTACGACTTCCATGAATAAAGATTTCTGATTTGAAAAACGAATCAGAATGATAAATTTCAAACGCGATTTAGGATTTTCGATTTACAAATGCGCACGGAAATTAACTAAAATTTCCGGAGTGTTACAAACTACCCTCTTTACAAAAATTTCGTCCTCGAAATTTACCGGAGTAAGGAGATAACTGAATGATGCAACAATCCACAAGGAATCAAATGAGTAGTCACGCTTTACCACGCTTACGCTACGACAGACGCCACTTCGCCACAAGGAACCACACACGATACGTTTTCCCAAAAAGATTGACCACTAAAAGAGACACGAGAAACCGCGCTTAAGGACCAAAAGCCAACCAAAGGACAATTCTAACGAGAATAGCATACGAACTCCACCACGTTTGTTTACCACGAACACGCAAAGCCAATCGCCAAGGCCATCGAACAAGGATATCCGCATCGTGAAGATGCACCAACAAACCAAGAGTACGTCATTCTTCACGAACATGCCAAGGACGCGCCGATACGTTGAGCCGCAATCCTAAATTATTCGCAACCAATCCGAATACCGTATGCATTGAAATGTCTAAACACCCAACAAAATACATACACGTCCTGGTGCGGTGACAACGTGACATTGGTGATCTTCCTGAGATGCCCCGACCGGTAGCATTTCTCAATTTGATACACACATGTCAAACATACATCACACAATCAAAGAAAAACTCACACACACCACACTAATTATGCAAGTGTTAAGTCCAAACAACATGACTTAGCACAGACTCACACCAAGTCTAAAATTCAATATGCAATTGTACCCATTTCCCCACGCGTCACTAATTTTGCAAACAAACGAATACTTCAGTAAGACAACAATAGATAGACGAGACGACAAGAAAAGGAGTCAAACTTCTTACCACGATTCAACGATACCCAACAAGGAAATATCCCACAATGAAACAAATTTTGAGACTTAAGTAAGGTGTCTCGAAAGGTACACAACTCAACCGCGGAGTAAAAGAGTAACACCAACAACAACAACGACAACAACAAGTCCCAAATAATACTACAACAACTAGAGTAGAGACTTTTAACAGAGGAGTCATGACTATAGAACAATCTAAGAAAGCCTCACAATAACTTCCACCTACATATATTTTTTGCCACCAAAAAAATATATAAGGTTCCAATGAAGATTTTCAAAATCCCAAGTGAGAAGTTTTACCTGATTCAACACAACATGGTTGTCCATCATAAGTCCACTAACATTCAACCAAAGGAACGAACCTCGAATAGAAAACCATCAATCAACACAACTATGAACAATTACAACTTCAATTGCAAATGAGGAACTAGACAAAAAGAAACTCCGAAAGTAATCACAAGGCAATCTCTAGATCCAATCAAGATGCAACGCAAGATCAAGTTCAACATGCTTTTCAATAAGATCCTAAAGAAAATACTACAATAGGAAGATCGTAAATTAAAAGGACATCTCAACAATACAACGAGTACATGGACTTTCACAAGTCCAATGCTAACTCTACTGAGGAACAAATGAAGAACGTCGCTAACGTCCTCGATCTTGATTCTTCACTGCTTGGGACATGCTCTTGCTCCATGACCAACTTCACCGCACACGAAACAAGGTTTCGAAGGAGGAACCGACACAGTGCACTGCGAACGGAAGTGGCCTGGTTGACGACACTTATGACACACAATGTGGGAGACAGAAGCAACTCCTGGCTTGCACGACGAAGAAGATGAACCTGAGCGGATCTGGAGAGGAGAAGCTTTCTTCTTTGACATTGACTTTGTCCTCGCAAGGCTAACTTCTACCGCTCTAGCACTTTCTTAAATTGCTGCAAAGTTCTGATGCTGCGATGCCAACACGAAGGGACGAATAGAACTATGCAAGCCAAGCTCAAATCGCCTACACTTGGAAGATTCCGAGATGTCCAGATCAGGAGCGAAGCGCAACAAGGAACAGAATTTACGAATATATTGCGAAACAGTTAGATCATCTTGAGTAAGCTGCTCAAACTGGACCCTCAATGCTTCTCGGCAGGAATCAGGAAAGAACCGCTCATTGAATAATGCCTCAAACTGGTTCCAAGACATATTCTCAAGAAGGGTTATTCCCGAGGATAGATCATTCTGTAACAAGGAATGCCACCAGACCTTGGCTTCACCGACAAGAAGATATGTAGCGAGAGGAATACAGATGCTACTCCCAGAAAAACCCAACAAGTCCAGTTTCTGGCAAACCTCACTCAGCCAACATTCGGCATCCAAGGGATTGCCTCTGCCATCGAACTATGGAGGGCTCAGCTGAAGGAACTCCTTCAACAAGCACAGGATGTGGCTTGAAGCCATCTAGTCACCTTGTACAAGAAGGATTTATAGGAGTTAGCAAGCATAGTAGGGCAGGGACGAGAAGGAAGAACGTGATTCCAATCTCAAACATAAAAACAATCACCATCGAAATTTTACCCTACAAAAGGACCATGAACCTCAACCTAAGAACCCACAAAGGTTTACCACTTCAAAGAAGGATTGAAACAGCTTGCGGTCTTAAAAATGGCAATTGCCTGCAGAACACACAAGACCACACGACGAACCCAAACTTATGCCTCAAAACGGGAAAACCAACAAGCCTAAAAAACATCATTCTTCCATAGTCAAGATTTTTCACCACACATTCACAAAGGGAGAGTCCCAAAACTGAACAGGACCTACGAAACCACATGACAACTAAGAATTTGTGCCTCAAAGCGAAAGAGCTAATGAACCTCAAGATCTAACATCGTACCACAAGTCACAATTTCCACTATAAAACTATAAGGAAATCCTCAAATCCACCGAACAACGGAAGCTACAACACAAATCTCAAGGAAGCTAGGCACCTAAGCACACAACCGCTAACACATCTCTAGCTTCACGGGGAGGAATAACACACATCTCCCAACAATTTGAGAAAACTCAACAATCCAAGGAGGAGTCGAAACGACACAAGCAACTCAAAGGAATCGACCCAAGGCAAATGGTGCTCCAAGGCACACAATAATGATTATATCAATCGTAATGAACCTAGGAACCTATGGAGACTAGGTGTCTCCCCACGGTCCAAAGGTATTCAAACTGAAAGCTCTGATACCAACTGTAACACTCCGTGTTTTTAAGTAAAACTTTTCCAACATATTTTTTTTCTGAAACAAAGTAAACACAACATAGGAGAGTTAATAGTCACCACACAGTAGCATTTCGATTGAAATTCTCATTACATTATTCATGATACAATATACAAACTGAAAGAGTGCAGGAAAGAAAGTACAACTGAGCTACTAGCAACAAACTGTAAAAGAAAGTACAACTACAACTGTGCTACAACCCGAAGCCACCGCAGAGAGAGAGAGTCAAGGCCGCAGCTCCAAAGGAACCAGCTGCTAACCCGAGCTCCAAGCCAACCCCTGCAAGAGAATCATGCAGTACAAGCCTGGAAAAGAGAAAGAAGGGAGGGTCCGAGCAAACACGACTCAGTGACGGTAACAACTAAAGACTACAAAGCATGCGCGAGCGCATGCGAGCCTAAGTCGAACAAACCAAGGTAAGGCAAGGCTAACAACAAGGCACAACACACCCACACACACACGCAAGTGAAGTGAGGCTAAGAGTATCTCCAAAGTCAACGAGTAGAAGGTCACCCAAACCACGCTCGGCACACAAGGGACCAAGTCGTACAACCTCAACAAATATAATGGAACCTTGATAACTCCGCCTATTCCACTTCCTTTGATAAGTACATAACCGTATTGTGGATTTTGATGTTGTTTAACTTTAAAAGATAATTGGGTTGCATAGGTAGTTTTCCATTTCCTTTAACATTCCTCACAATCATCACCATCACCTACCTAGGCCAGCAAGTGGTATCATCCTTTCCATCTTACTCACGTAAGTAAGACACAGAATAGGATGTCGCAACCGTCCTACCCACCACACACAAGGGTTAGGTCATTGGACACCGCAGTCGTCTCCTCAACACGCATATTTCCCCCTTGGCGACACAAGGGAGTCACGACGGAGACTAACACTTACTATGAAGGACTCCTGGGCGGCACAAGGAGCCATGTGGGGGTACTCGCCCACGCAGAGTACAATCCCGGGAAGGATATCGACCATCCTTAACCCAGGGGCAATACCGCGGATAGGGCATGAACCCTCCTACCCGGATGGATACCATCAACATACTCCGGTCATGAGGGCAAAAACCTCCTCACTCCGTAAGCTTTCAAAACCATTTCATCACATCACATGGGTTGGGGCAAAGTACCTCCCAAAACCCAAGATGGTATCCTCCGTACGCCATAAATCACATCACAACATTCTCTTCACATTTCTTTCATTGATGTTTCACTTGGTGGGGTTAACTGAGAGGATTCAAGATTATCTAAGAGTGGTACTCGCAGGATCCATCCCCGTATTTGACATTCATTGCATTCATTCTGTTTATTTCATTTTGGGTGATTTCTATTGCATTACCGAGTTCACCCCATTCATGACGAGCCCACGGCTAAATCCAATTCCCACTAATTCCCATCTTTCCTCTCCAAGGAGAGTTAACCACGCACACTACCATTTTACTTTCAACAATGTTCATTTCAAGCCAAGACCACCCAATCTATTTCAAGTGTGGTCAATCAAGTCGTCACACTACAATTTTCCCACCCGACAACCCAATTCATTCGAACATCCTCAAACACCTCAATTCACCTCATTGCAAACCTACGAGATCCCATTTGAATCTCATACCCCTTTTCACGTTCCATGCTACGATTAGACGCGATTGACGCACCCAAATTTCACCTCAAAACTCACTCGGGCAATTCATCAAACACATGGTGCCTAGATCGTTCTAAGGGTAATTCTCAACATAAATTATTTTCTCCACATATACACCATTCCGAGACCAACACAATTTCCCGAGGCTAACTCAACACCAACCAATTTGATGACAATAATGCGACTATGTACCCGGTACCAACGAATCGAACCACTAACGATACGACTACGCAAGTAAATCAACAATCGATAAAGTAATGATACATGGAATGGAATTACGCGCACCCACGCACACAATGTAGGATTTAGAAGTTACCCACCGGAGAGTCGCCGAAAAAGTTCGGCGGAGCAATCGCCGAAAAATCGCCCGCCACGCCGCAACGATTCGAACACCTCACCGCGACGTCCTTAGCGCAACCTACGCAATGCAACCACTATCAAACGAAGAACGAAAGAGATTAAATACGCTAGGGTTTTAGAGAGGAGAGGGATTTACCGTATATACGCAAACCGTTGGTACCCACGCGAAGCTCTCGTCGCGCTCGTCGCCGTTAATGAAGACCAAAAGCCTTGAATCTTGACGGAAGGAGATGGATTTAAAGAGAGAAAGGAGAGGAAGACAATAGGGAGGTAGAGAGAGAGAGGTCTAGAAAAATAGGGCAAATAATGCCCTAACTCGAGCCAAACACGTTTATATAGGACCCCACATGAATTTCCCAAACTGCCCCTCAACTTACAAATTCGCGCAGCAAAATTACACTCCACGACCGGTACACGCAATGTGGTGTACCGGTCGAGCTCCCTCAGGAAGCTCTCTGAAATGCCCCGACCGGTCTATGGGATTTGGTGTACCAGTCGAGCTCCCTCGGGCAGCTCTCTGAAATACCACGACCGGTCGACGCAATGTGGTGTACCGGTCGGGAAGACCAGATTTTCACTGAACATAAATGTTGATTTTTTCGAGAGTATTTTGGCCATAACTTTTTCGTCCGGACTCCGATTGAGACGATTCAAGTTGCGTTGGATTCGTAATCAAATTATCTACGACTTCCATAAATAAAGATTTCTGATTTGAAAAATGAATCAGATTGATAAATTTTAAGCGCGATTTAGAATTTCGATTTACTAACGCGCACGGAAATTAACTAAAATTTCCGTAGTGTTACATACCTTCAGTGTTTGTCGTGCTCGAACGACTGCTTGCCGGTCTAGTATAGCCACATGTGTAGTTAGCCTTAGTGATATTTTATCTAGGATCACATCGGTAAAATATGGATGGTTGTGAAAGGTGATTGGAGGTATCTCAATAATAGGAAAGCCATAAAGGGCGCCTGATAGAGACTAACCTGTTGTGTACCAACTTATCCAGGAATACCGGGAGATTCCATCTCTAAAACATTACTAAGTGAGTGAAACGGGGAGAAAAGTATGACTCGTATGTTCCATGTGACGGAATGGTGGGTTAATTTAGTTATTTATTTTATTTGCATACTTTGTTTCATATTTTGTTGGACTAACATGCAGGACCATTTGGTCCAAGTTGGGGGATGCTACTCATGCCTATCTTTTGTAGCTCCCGAGGTGATATCTTTCTATTTTTCTCTTTTCTTTACATGTCCTATTTATTCTATTTGTGGCCAATGAGGACATTGTCCGGTTTAAGTTTGAGAATGAGGGTATTCACGAATATTTTCAGTCACATAATTTTTTAATTTTTTGTTTATGTAGCCCTATTGCAACCCCAATGGACTTTTCGTACTTGATAGGTGTTGTTGAGTGTCCTCCGGGTAGAGTTTGGTGTGATTTTATTGTCTTAGTTAAACTTTAGAACTTGGGCACAAATAAAAAAATACACTTAAAGAAAACTTCATTGAGCTTAGTCGACTATCAGTGCTTGGATAGAGTCTTTCTACATTCATCTTGCACATGCACATTCGGGATAATTCAGGATTGGGATTTTGTGTGCACACTTTAGCTACCTTTGTGAGAAGTGAGTGTCCATTGTTTTGATGATCCCTTTTAGTCTAGAAAAAATTAACGAGAGTCTAGATTGCTTGTTCTCTTGATTCGCACTGAGTAACTGGGCCTCTAGCCTCAGCAAGCACTGAGAGTTCGTATAAAAAGGTGTAGAGGATGGAAGGATTTAGCACCCTTAGCCAGTTTTGGTTCGTAGCCTTTTTGACTCGAGTAAGTAAATCCGTATGAGTGTCCTATACACCTAATGCCCTAAGATCATCTCAGTTTGGGTGTCATTGATCGAAAGCTCACTACACGGGTTAATTAGAAAGCTTAAAGGATCAACACATTACACTACCGTAGGAAAATTTAGAAAATGATTGGTTTTGGTTGGCTCGAGCAAGTAAATACGTCGGGGTGTCCTATACATCTAATGTCCTCAGACCATCTCGGTTTGGGTGTCATTGATCGAAAGATCGCTACACGGGTCAATTAGAAAGCTTAAAGAAACCAATTCCGTTCACCATCATTGAAAAAATAATACTCTCTAAAAAATGAATAAGGACGGGAGGGGTTGAAAGAGTGATTGGGTATCTTGAATCTCACTTAGGAGCTTGAGTGTGTTTATTGAATCATAGTCTAGATGAAATCCTCAAATTTACACTTTACACATGCTTTGTGGTTTCACTCTAACCGAGTACCGATTAAGACTTTATTTTCATTGCAAATGAAAATTAAAATGAACCAAAATGGAGAGTTCTCTTGTTTAGATTTGGCAATAATTGAATCACCTTACCTCTAGTTGGTAGAATATTTGTCTGCACCTCTGATGGACCTTTTGTTGTGTTGGAGAGTGATGGGTGCTCTTAGTTACTTCTTTAGTTTAAATGTGTTTTGTGGGTAAACGTTGTTGAAAATACTTACGAGACCATACTCGTCTTACCGAAGCCGCCTGAGGGGTCAAAAGAACTATCCTCATTGTTCGCATTTCATTTATTTACTTCCCGTCACTTATTAATTTATTTTATTTCTTTGCTCGGGACTAGTAAAGTGTTAGTTGGGAGATGTGATAGGTATGGAAACGTACCTAATTATACTAATTATATTTACAATTTGTATTCCAACTTGTGTATTTGATGAGTTTAATGGGATTTGCAGCTTCATTTAATTTCATAGGGATTAAGCCGGAAATAAGATAACAAAGACCAAATGGAGCATTCGATATTAAAAGACTAATATTCATGCATAGATACATCAGTACTCATGCTCCGAACAACATTGAAGAAGAGCCCGAGGAACCAAAATGAAAGCAAAAGGGACAAAACAAGAGGCTCCAATCAATTTTACAAGAATAAATCCAGAAAAAGATTCAAAAAATAGAAATTGGGTCATATCAATGCCAAAAGCATACTTTCTATATACCCTAAAGATGTCACGAATAACTTTGAAGAATAGTACGAAGGCCAAAAAACGAAGCAAGGAGCCCAAACAGTCAGCTGAAGCGAAGGTGGTCAATGTAGATTTGAGTGGTCTGGACGAAATCAGAGGTTGGTCCGGACGAGCATCTTCATCCGGACGAGGGAGAGACTGGTCCAGACGACCGGACAGAAAGTTGTGGTTTTAGCCCAGACCTGTCATTCGGACGAGCCAGACCATGGTCCGGACGAGGCGGCCCGAAATTATGCATTTTGATTATATTTTAAGTGTGATTTGAGGGGTATTTAAGGGGAACTTAAGGGCTAGATTAAGGGGTTCGGTTTAGACTTTACTTTACATCATATTCTAGAGGGAAAACCCTAGGGAGGAGGCTATACAAAGCTCCAAGGAGCCTTTTTCCATGGCTATTTCTTCTTCTCCAATGGCCGTTCCATCTTCTATGACTAGCTAGCGCTCTAATGTCTAGGTTAATCGTATAATATTTGTAATCCCCTACTCTTAGTTTTATCGTTTGATTTGTGGAATTGATTGTATGAATAAGACGCTTGTGGTTATTAATAAACGATTCAATATTTTCTATCTCATTCATTGTTTTACTGGTACTCAATCATAGTTTATGCAATGGTGCGTAATTAATCCCATTCGTTAGAATAAGATAGATTATGCACCGTAAGACGATCCGTGCTATTAGACAATCTGTGTCGTTGAGATAGGTTGTGCTTGTAAGTCGGATCATGCCAAGTGGCGATAGTTTATGCTATTCGACGATTTGAGGAGATCTTCCGACAATATTCAATGTGATTCGAACCTATTGGATATTGTGTATTCTGACCAATCCTTGTGCTCGTTGTGAACCATGAGTAGATGGACCAAACAGATTTGATGAACCCTAGTCGTGTTTTCTCCCATATATTAATTTTAGTTTTAATTTCGTTCTTTGTTTCAATATTAAAATCTCAAAATTAAATCTTTTCACCAAACTAATTTAGGAACCTTAATTCAACTAGTGAAACCATTGATTTTTCTCGTGATCGACCATTGACTTACCGTTACTACGTAGTGTAAAATCTCGGTTATAAATATTATTTTTGACTCGCGCACGACAGCGATCAAATTTTGACACTGTTGCTGGGGAAAGTCAAACGATATCTTTAATTAAATTTCTATTTCTTTATTAGTTTTTAATTTTATTTTCAGTTTTCTTTAAAAAAAAATTCTGAAAAAAGAGAATTTTTTTCTGAAAAAAGAAAAAAAAAAGAAATTGGATTATTCATACACTTTTCTATATTTCAAGAATGTCCAGAATCAAGAGAATTTTTCCAATGGTTTTCCGATTCGAGTTATCATTATAATAATTACGCTACTACTTACTCGGAATGGGGAAACCAACAACAATATTCTTGGATGCCACCACCCATGCACATGCAACTTGTTACCAATATGGGAGTGTTAATGCTTACATGAATTCTGTTCAACTGCTTAAGGCTTTAACGACCTTCAACGAACAATCTCAACTCCTCAATGAACAAACTTAACTCTTTGAGTCAAATGCAAAACTTTTGTCAAAACTAGAGACTGAAGTGGGTGAGCTAGCGAAATAATTGATTGAGAGTAAGAAAAGTGAGTTAGTAGTAGACACAACCCTTGAGGACACCGAACCTAATAAGACTTTGTCTCCATCTCATGACTCCCCTTTGGTTGTTGACAACGGGAAGGAGGATACTTCAATTTTTCATCAAATTCGGACTCATATAGTCTCATCTTCTAGTCCGAGGGCACCCCTTCCCAATAGCATTGAGGTGGAACCACCATGGGTAGTGATCGAATATCCTCTAAAATTTTGTCCAGTGCATTTCGATTTTGAGGAGTTCAATATTGACCTATTCATAACAGAGGTTAATTCTATGTTAGATCTTACACCTCTTATGGACATTCCTACTCGATCCACTATTTGTGAGTTACCACCAGTACCTATCACCCCATTAGTGTGTGATCATGTTGAAACCATGCAGAGTTACCCCAAGTCTAGTGTTCTAAGTATTCTACCACACAAGCCTACGCATGAGCCTTTTACCCTGGTAGAATCCATTATTGAGGTTGCACCTTTGCATGAGTTGCCTATAGATGAGGCGAAGATTGCGATTGAGTGTCTGGACCAACATTATACCGAGGAGGTAGATTTTGTTTTTGGGAGTACGCTATTAGTTATTACCCCTCGTGTATCTCTATTTACACTATTTTCAAAGGCCACACAATTCTGGCCTAAGGGTCATATGCCAACTTATGACACATATTACATAACGACTCCCCTCACTACTTACTCCTTCCTACCATTCTTAAGAGAGTCACACAATCTACGATGGCATGACACATACATCATAAACCATAAGAAGTGTCATAAACGCTTTATTAACGTCTGGCTGAAGACATAAAACTTAGCGCTTTTTGAGAGGCAACCCAAGTTATTCTGTATTTATTTTAATAAATTTGTTTATAAAATAAAGTCTAGGATACTTAAAATCCATGGAGGCTGAAATACCTTCAGTGTTTGTCGTGCTCGAACGGCTGTTTGACGGTGTAGTATAGCCACCTGTATAGTTAGCCTTAGTGATATTTTATCTAGGATTACATCGGTAAAATACAGATGGTTGTGAAAGGTGATTGGAGGTCTCTCAATAATAGAAAAGTCATAAAGGGTGCCTGATAGAGACTAACCTGATGTGTACCAACCTATCCAGGAATACTGGGAGATTCCTTCTCTAAAACATTGCTAAGTGAGTGAAACGGGGATAAAAGTATGACTCGTATGTTCTATGTGACGGAATGGTGGGTTAATTTAGTTGTTTATTTCATTTGCATATGTTTTTTCGTATTTTGTTGGACTAACATGCAGGATCATTTGGTCCAAGTTGGGGGATGCCACTCATGCCTATCTTTTGCAGCTCCCGAGGTGATATCTTTCTATTTTTATTTTTTCTTTACATGTCTTATTTATTCTATTTGGGGCCAATGAGGACATTGTCCGCTTTAAGTTTGAGAATGAGGGTATTCACGCATATTTTTAGTCACGTAATTTTTTAATTTTTTGTTTATGTAGCCCTATTGCAACCCGAATGGACTTTTGGTACTTGATAGGTGTTGTTGAGTATCCTCCGGGGAGAGTTTGATGTGATTTTATTGTCTTAGTTAAACTTTAGAACTTAGGCACAAATGAAAAAAATGCACTTAAAGAAAACTTCATTGAGCTTAGTCGACTATCAGTGCTTGGATAGAGTCTTTCTACATTCATCTTGCACGTGCACATTCGGGATAATTCAGGATTGGGATTTTGTGTGCGCACTTTAGCTACCTTTTGTGAGAAGTGAGTGTCCATTGTTTTGATGATCCCTCTTAGTCTAGAAAAAATTAACGAGAGTCTAAATTTCTTGTTCTCCTGATTCGCACTGAGTAACTGGGCATCTAGTCTCAGCAAGCACTGAGAGTTCGTATAAAAAGGTATAGATGATAGAAGGATTTAGCACCCTTAGCCAGTTTTGGTTTGTAGCCTTTTTGACTCGAGTAAGTAAATCCGTATGGGTGTCCTATACACCTAATGCCCTAAGATCATCTCAGTTTGGGTGTCATTGATCGAAAGCTCGCTACACGGCTCAATTAGAATGCTTAAAGGATCAACACATTACACTACCGTAGTAAAATGTAGAAAATGGTTGGTTTTGGTTGGCTCGAGCAAGTAAATCCGTAGGGGTGTCCTATACATCTAATGTCCTAAGACCATCTCAGTTCGGATGTCATTGATCAAAAGCTCGCTACATGGGTCAATTAGAAAGCTTAAGAAAACACATCATTGAAAAAATAATACTCTCAAAAAATGAATAAGAACGGGAGGGGTTGAAAGAGTGATTGGGTATCTTGAATCTCACTTAAGAGCTTGAGTGTGTTTATTGAATCATAGTCTAGATGAAATTCTCAAATTTACACTTTACACATGCTTTGTAGTTTCACTCTAACCGAGTATCGATTAAGACTTTATTTTCATGGCAAATGAAAATTAAAATGAACCAAAATGAAGAGTTCTCTTGTTTAGATTTGGCAATAATTGAATCACCTTACTTCTAGTTGGTAGAATATTTGTATGCACCTCTGATGGACCTTTTGTTGTGTTGGAGAGTGATGAGTGCTTAGTTACTTCTTTAGTTTAAATGTGTTTTGTGGGTGAACGCTATTGAAAACACTCACGAGACCATACTCGTATTACCGGGGCCGCGTGGGGGGTCAAAAGAACTATCTTCATTGTTCGTATTTCATTTATTTACTTCTCGTCACTTATTGATTTATTTTATTTCTTTGCTCGGGACTAGCAAAGTGTTAGTTGGGAGATGTGATAGGTATGGAAACGTACCTAATTATACTCATTATATTTACAATTTATTAGTTCTAACTTGTGTATTTGATGAGTTTTATGGGATTTGCAGCTTAATTCAATTTCATAGGGATTAAGCCGAAAATAAGATAACAAAGACCAAATGGAGCATCCGATATTAAAAGACTAACATTCATGCATAGATACATCGGTACTCATGCTCTGAACAACATTGAAGAAGAGCCCGAGGAACCAAAATGAAAGTAAAAGGGACAAAACTAGAGGCTCCAATCAATTCTACAAGTTCGGCGATTTGAGTAGATCTTCCGACAATATTCAATGGGATTCGAACGTATTGGATCTTGTGTATTCCGACCAATCCTTGTGCTCGTTGTGAACCATGAGTAGGTGGACCAAATGGATTCGATGAACCTTAGTCGTGTTTTCTCCCATATATTAATTCTAGTTTGAATTTCGTTCTTAGTTTCAATATTGAAATCTCAAAATCAAATCTTTTCACCAAACTAATTTAGGAACCTTAATTCAACTAGCGAAACCATTCACTTTCCTTGTGATCGACCATTGACTTACCACTATTACGTAGTGTTAAACCTTGGTTATAAATAGTATATTTGACTCGCGCACGATAGCGATCACGTATCTGTCCCCATTCTTGTGAGCTGTTTGGGCACTCTGAAACTCCGATTGATGCACCATTTTTTATGGATTTGTTTTGAGGTCTCGTTTATTGTTCTTGAAGAACAAAACTTGTAAAAACGTAAGTATAATTATTCATTGTTAGAATAAGTATTTTAAGGCAAATTAAGCACTTAAGCAAATTGAGGAAAATCCTAAAATTATTTTTCTATTATAAGAGACTTAATAAAAATATGACAATGATGATTAAATATTGAAAATATATTTCCTTAGCCTCCTCAAAGTCATTGGATTAAAAAAACACAATGATTTAACCAATTCAAGTTTATATAAACAATATCCTTCAATAATAATGTTTTCACCCTTTAAACTCAAATCTAGAAAATAAAATTATTTTAATGTAAACTAAATTTGTAGAATAAATCCATTGATAACACATCATCAAAACCCTAGGAACAATAAATTTCCCCCTTTTGATGATGACATAAATTTAGAAAAAAATACAACAATACTTAAAATAATTTTCAACAAATCCTTCCCTTATGAATATGCATGTATTTCAAAGGTTTTCAAACCACCATAGGAGAGATTCAAATCAATTCATAAAAGACATTTTCCAATAAGAACCATCAAGGTAGTCCTCACCATTTAGCCTGCGGGCCCGAAGCCTGAGATGGACCCGCCCGGCCCGCTACGCAAAGCTCGGCCCGAGCCCATATAGTGGGCGGGTCTGAGCATGCTCGAATGAAATGTGGACGGGTCTGGATTTATCTAAAAGCTCGAGCACGACCCGAGAGCCCGATCTGAGAGCCCAACACGAGAACCCGGCCCGAGAGCCTGTATGTAAGTTTTTCTAACTGATTATGATTCCATTTGGGGGGTTTAATTGAGATTCCATTGGTTGATTTTCTAACTGATTATGAAATGTATCTATGGTACATCCGCTGGTAGGTGAGTTGGGTTAGGGGAATTGGATTTATCCAAGAATATCTAGGTTCAAATCTCACTACTGCTATGATGTGTATTATTATTCATTTGGCGTTTAGCCAAGTGGTGTGAGAACAATATTGGGGTAATTCCAGATCCACCGTTGGAACTGTCCCGTGTAGTCTGCTTGAATCCCCATAAAGATAGTAAAACTGATTTAGGCTAAATTCTTCTTTCTGGGTGAGGTGTATCAGCACATAACAAACAGGATGTGTGGGACCATTGGACGAGTCGCGGATTTACCGATCCTCTCGTCAGCACTTGTAGTGGTGCGTAGCGTGAGGCCCTTAATGTTGGGGCACAACATTTTTTATGAAATGTGTCCATGGTTGCCTTGACCTAGTGGTATCTGTTTTCCCATCACATTGGGCAGTTAACTTTGAAGAATTACAGATTGTTGTAAAAGTGAAGTTTCACTTTTGCATTTGAGTCTTGTATCAATCAAGAGAAATTGAATGAACGGGTCTGGACATAAATTCAAAAATTAGAAAACCGTGAGAATAGGGTTGGTCCACAGATTTTGATTATAAATCAATGGATTATCCGAACTGAACCGTTAAATATTACAAATAATTTAATAAATATATAAATATATTTATAATACTATAAATTATTTTAATAATTATATATAATTAACTCATAATTCGATTTCTATCATTATAGACATTTTCTCTCCTAATATTTAAGAGTAGTTATAACTTATTTGCATGGAGTCTCACCCCTAGATTAATTATAATCTTGAATTGTTTACTTATTCCGATATAATATTTTTACACTTTTGTCTCTCTTTTTACTATTTACGATCATACTTAGTTTATAAAGTCATATTTGAAAGATTTATTAAGAGTGAGTTGATATAATTAGCCTCATGAAAGTTTTTTTCTTTTTTGCGATTGAATGTTTTTTGTACTGATTGGAGTTAAATTTTGAAAATTCATGGAAGTCGGGAATGAAATTCGTGATTAAACTGAGACCGAACTGTGAGATTAGGTTTGGAACCGATCCGTGAGACTTTTGGTTAGTACACATATTGCATTTTCTTGGAATCGTGAAATTAGGTTCAGTCCTCGGATTCATAGAAATCATAATCGATTCGGACCGTGCACTGCCCCATTACTTGTTATCATGCTCTTTCTCGATAAAACCTTTTGGATTTGTTATTACTAGGGCTGTAAATGAACTGTGTTGTTTGCGAAATATTCAAAGCTCGGTTCGATAAAACTTTGTTCGAGTTTGATTCGTCTATTAAACGAGTTGAACATGAACCTCAATTTTAGGATCATTCAATAAATGAGCCGAACCCAAGACTAACAATATTCGACTTGGCTAGGCTCGTGAATGTGAGTTAAAAGAATATATGTTATGTCAAAATAAATATTAATAATATATTACTGAGTAAAATAAAAAAATAAAAGAATACATGCGCGAAAAAGTTTGAAAATATAGATTTACCCATTATTATTTAGATTATTTAGAGTGGAAGACAAAAAAATTGGAAACGAGTCCTCTCGAGCCTAATTTTTATGGTTCGGTGAACTCGAATTTGAGCCTAGATTCGACTCGAATTGGCTCGTTTAATTTAACGAGCCCTGTCGAGCCGAGCCGAGCCTCGAGTTTTTAGGACGAGTCGAACTTGAGCACGCATATTCAGGCTCGAGTCGAACTCGAGTTCAGCCTATACATTAACGAACTAGTCCCAAATTTCGCACAGTTTGCCTCAATTCGGCTCGTTTAATGTCCTAGCTATTACTATAGTTTATATATATAATGTGGAGAGAGAGTAGTGAACGTTGATATTTTAAGAATCAATACTCAAAGTGAATTTTTGTGAAATAAATAATTCTCATGTACTTTATGTAAAAAAAATTTAATGACACAACAATTCAATTCGATTTACGTTTTCCA
>NMUG010000170.1:0-26415 GCA_002855965.1 Monotropa hypopitys
AAAAATAAAGGTTCGCTTGAGCGGGTTGAATTTCGCTTGAGCGAATTTTAGAATTTCGGTTGAGCGATTTTTAATGTTGGCTTGAGCGATTTACCTTCTTTAAAATTTGTTGTGGCTTCCAGACTTTTTCTTCACACGTCTTCTTCAACCTCGATCAATTCCTTGGCACCCGATGACACAAAATAAGGAAAAATAAAAATATTACATGACACATTGACTTTTCCTTCCACATCCTAAACAGACGCGTCTAAAAATAAAATACAACTCAACTAATTATATTTTGTCAATCATGAAATTGCCAACATAACCAAAATACAATACTTACGGATTTTGGTCCTTATAATAACCATCCTTGGTGTCTTTGACATACACACACTTGTCACATTCGTTGATTTTGAAACCATTACCAATCCTAGCATTGTCAAATTTCTTATGTCATTTCTTGGGTGCTTGCTTCAAGCCATATAGTGATTTCACTAGCTAACAAACTTTCCTTTCTTGGCTTGGAGCTTTGAATCCTTCAGGTTGCTCTATGTAGATTTCCTCATCTAAATCTCCGTTAAGGAAAGCCATTTTAACATCCATTTGATGTACTTCTAAATTGTGAAGTGCAACAATAGCTAGTATCATACGTATGTATATTATTCTCGTCACAAGAGAATAAGTATCAAAATAGTCTAGGCCTTCTTTTTGTCTATACCCTTTAATGACAAGTCTAGCTTTGTACTTATCAATTGATCCATCTACTTTCATTTTCCTTTTGAAAATCCACTTATAACTTAGAGGCTTGCACCCTGGTGGTAGATCCACCAATTCCCAGGTGTGATTGTGTAGAATAGACTCAATTTCAGTTTTGATGGCCTCTTTCCATAGAGGTCACTCAGGTGAGGATACTGCAGCCTTGTAAGACTGTGGCTCAGATTCCATCAAATACATGATGAAATCAGAAATAAAAGACTTAGATATCTTAGTCCTTTGGCTCCTTAGTTCGTCATCCTCATCCTGTTGGTCCAAAGTACTTTCTACTCCAGTGTCCAATGGTCATTTAGTTGAGCTAGACTCAGTTATTACCTTACATTGAAATACGTTTTTAAAGAATTGAGCATTCCTTGATTCCATGACAGTATTTGCATGAATATCTGGAACATCAGATTTATGTACTAGAAATCTATATGCACTATTATTCTGTGCATATCCAATAAATACACAATCAACCGTTTCTTGTCCTATTTTGACTATTTTAGGTGGTGGAACAGCCACCTTTGCTAGACACTCCCACATTCATAAGTATTTGTACGAAGGTTTTCGACTTGTCTAAAGTTCGTAAAGGGTTTCATCTATATCTTTTCTAAAAACCTTAATTAAGATATAGTTTGCAGAGAAATTTGCTTTCCCCACATATTCTGTGGTAACCCAAAACTAATCAACATTGCATTCATCATCTTTTTTAACGTTTGATTCTTTTGTTCTGCAACCACATTAGATTGAGGAGAGTAAGGTGTAGTAGTTTGATGAATTACACCACGTTGAGCACAAAACTCAATAAATTGTGCAATATATTTATCACATCAATCACTTCGAAGCACCTTAATCTTTTTGCTTAGTTGATTTTTAACCTCATTCTTATAAAGAATGAATTTTCTGATAGTCTCGTCTTTGCTTTTAAACAAATATGCATAACAGTATTTAGTGCTATCGTCGACAAAAATAATAAAATACTTATTTTCTCCCCGTGTTTGGACAAATTTCAAGTCACAAACATCAGTGTGGACTAGCCCTAAAGGCTCATTGCTTCTTTGAATTTTGGGAAAAGATGACCTAGTCATTTTTGCATCCAAATTTAGGTATATGATCTAGGGCTATTAATCTACGAATTACATTGTAGTTAACATGTCCTAGTCTACCATGCCATAAATTAGACGACTCAAGCATGTAAATAAAAGTCTTTTTATTATCATTCATCAAAGTAGGAACATTAGTTACAATATTAAGCTTAAAAGGTCATCAGTTAAATAACCATTTCCTACATAAACTCTTGTCTTGGTCATAACGACCTTATCAGCCTCAAACACTACATGCATGCTATGTTTGATGAACAGGGACCCTGAAATCAGATTCTTGCTGATCTCTGGCACAAAGAGTACATTATTCAGAACCAGTTCTCTACTGGAAGTCATCTTGAGTATGACTTTTCCCACTCCCTTGATCTCCGAGGTTGTAGAGTTACCCATGAATAACTTATCACTATTTGTAATCGGTGAAAAAGTCGAGAACATACTCCTGTTGGAGTAAACATGACGTGTAGCTCTTGTGTCCACCCACCATTCCCTAGAATTGGAGCCTACCAGATTCACCTCAGAAATCATGAATCTGATGTTGAGGTCTGAGATGTCATTGGACAAAGTGTCCATCAAGTTTGCCTATTTTTTGTTGTCCTTCTGCAGTTGACGGCAATCCACAAAGCGGTGACCAGTTTTGTTGCAGTTGAAGCATTTTCCTTGGAATTAGGATGACTGCTTCTTTGCAATGGCCTGTTTAGGGCCAAGATTCTTGGACCCTTTTTGATTGACAACCTTGTTGCCTTATTTTCTAGCCTTGTTCTTTCTAGCTTGTTTTTTGTTAGATCCAGAGTTTTGTCCATATTCTATCACGTTGGCCCTAAAAGAACCGTTCATCTTCCTTGCAGCCTTTCTATTATCTTCTTCAATACGAAGCTTCATCATAAAATCTTCGTAAGACATCTCCTTCCTTTTATGAAGAAGATAGGTGCGGAATTTTAGCCATGAAGGGGGTAGATGGTGCACAACCATGGCCACCATCAAAGATTCTGAAATAATCAAACCTTCTGCGTGCATTTAGCGGACAAGAACCTCAAACTCTTGTGCCTGACTCACTACAGATCGTGAGTCAATCCTCTCGAAATCAATGAAGTAATCGGCTAAGAACTTCTTAGAGCCTGCGTCCTTAGTCTTGGATTTCTTCTCGAGTGACATCTATAATTCTTTAGCAGATTTGGTAGCCACGTAAGCATAGTATAGTGAATCCTGAAGACCATCCAAAAAAATAGTTGCGACATAGGAAATCCACAGCCTTCCAAGCATCCCAAGTAGCCCTCTTGTGGAAATCATTGTCGTTGGGATCAACGACCGGTTCATCCTCCGTGAAAAACCGTGCTAGCCCAAGAATAGTAAGATAGAACAGCATTTTGTTCTGTCATGTCTTAAAGTCATCCCCTGAATTTTTTTTCAGACGAACATCATGATTGAACGACGGAAACAGTGTAGGAAACTGCGGCAACATCTATGATGTAACCACAATAGTGGAGGAGACAGCAGGTCTGACCACTGTTGGGTTTCCAAATGGATTCCCAAACTGATTGCCAAAGGGATTCCCAAAGAGATTCTGTCCTGCAAATGGATTGCTACCAACAAGGTGAGCAGAACCATTTAGGCCAGAAACAGCAACATTTGATGCCCATCAACAGGATGGTTATCGGCACCAAAAGCAGCATCGACTTGTTGTGGAACATCAGCATTGAAAGCGTGATTCTCAGTATCTGAAAAAAAGAAATCCTCAAACTATTGTGAAGCCATTTCTAATAGAACAAGTTATAAAACAGTTTAGAATCAGAAATGAAATTGTTTCTGAAATAGTAAAAAAGGGAATTGTCCAAAGATTGTAAAAATAGTCAGTAATGAACTGATAAGAACGTTTGTGTAAGACAAAACCCAACCAGAAAACAAAAAGGTTTACTCCAAAACAGATTATAAAAAAGGCAAATTGTTGTTCTAAAAGTCTTAAGCTTGTAGGGGTAATCTATTTTAAGTAAAACCAGAAAATCAGAAATTGATTAAAATAGAACAGAATAAACAAACAAAACCAGAGGCCTGTGGTAAATCACAGTTACTTTTAGCCGCCCCACCGATGGTGCTAAGGAATTACAGCAGGCTAAGGTCTCCCGGGATACAACCGGTATACCTGTGGTTGCACCAAAAACCACTGGTGGTCGAACCTTTGTGTGCTGAACTTGCTCTCTTAAATAGGTGAAGGTACTGGAATAGAATTGCAGAAGCAGGATGTAACTGTGAAGAAGGAATGTAGGAATTCGTATCTTCTGAAGGTAGGAATAGACTGTCATATATAACCATATGAGAGACCTTTGGCTATCCAAGCAAGACCTTTGGCTATCCAAGCAAGACCTTTGGTCTGCAACAGTTAGGTGTCTCTAATGCTGCAGCTAATACAATAGTTAGGAATATAATATTGCAAGAGTTGTACAACCATATGAGGTGGAAGGACTCTGGGTTAGGCCAGGTAAGGGTTAACCCTCAAGCCCATACCAAATGCCAAGCTCAGTTAGCCCACAAACAAATGTCAAACCCATTATATAAGCTCAAGCTCAATCCACAATTAGATTTTCCATAAAAAGATTAGGCTCGCCTGTGGTACGGGGCATATTTCCACGAGGCACGGACCCGGAACTCGGACCCGGACGCAGACACAAGCACAACCGGTCGGCCGGACAGGCGACGTCGACACACGCGCGTGTGAGAAAATATGCAATGCGCATATCAACTTACTTTTCACTTACGCTTAGTTGTGAACCTTAGTCTCATACTATAATAAATATACTCAACCTCTAACTTCTCGACTTCCAATGTGAGATTGAGTATTTTAATACTCACCCACCATTGGAAACACCCAACTTTGAATGTTAATTTTTTATTCAATAATTAATAAAATTTAATAATTCTTTTTGTGTATTAAAGTACTCATATAGAACTATTAATTCCCATAAATAATCATCTCAAATGATAACATATTTAATTCATAAATATTTATCCAATTTTATTAAAAAAATTAATAAAAACCAAAAATTTTCCAACACTAGAGTCAAGGGTTCCATGCCAATAATTGTTAAAATCAGCACAACAAAAGAACATGAAAGCAACTCACTGATAATAGCATGGTTAGACGTTACGTATACATCACAGCAAGCAATATTAGATTTCTTCTCTTCTGAGATAGAATTCTCAATCTCATTGTAAAAATTATTCCAGAATAAAGAAAGGGATCTATTCAGGGGCTTTCGGAAATCGCAATAAGGCACTTTTTACCAACCCGTGACGAAATCACCTATAGAAAGGCCTAAGTGATTCTCCACCTCGTCTAATCTGAAAAATGCTAGTAGTTTGATCGTTTACATTAGCACTTAGGATCTTCTCTATCTCTGCGCCGCCGGGGCTCTGACCCTTGCCCCTGCATCTGGAACCGGGATAACACATTTCTGGCTATGGATCAATTGGATATCAGAGGATCTGATCCATATGCCTAGAAAAAGAATTGATAAAAACTTATTCTTCATTACTTACAACCCAATTACTTACAACCCACTGAATACACTAAGAGAAATTAGAAAAGAAAAGGAGATAAATGGAAATTAAGTTGGTCTAACATGACCCAAAAATGGACTGTTAATTTGAGCAAGATGCACAATTATGTCCTAAATATCTTCTAATTCCAACACCCCCTCAAGCTGGAGAGAACATTAACGAGACTCAGTTTGTCAATAGAAGACTTAAGAAGCGTTGAACTAGCTGATTTAGTAATTATATTGGCGGTTTGATTAGACAATGAGACAAATCTTGAAATAATAATACCAGACCGAACTTTCTCTCGGATGAAATAAATATCAACCTCAACATGTTTAATTCTCTCATGAAGAATAGAGTCAGAAGATAATATAATCGCAGACTTATTATCACATAACAGGATAGATGATCTAGTTAATGGGAAGCACAACTCATTCAGTAGTGAACGAAGCCATAGAATCTCACATGTGCCCTGAGTCATAGCACTGTACTCAGTTTTAGCAAATGAACGTGAAATAACAGCTTGCTTCTTACTCTTCGAGGATATAAGATGACTACCACGAAAAATACAGAAGTCAAAGGTAGAACGTCGATCACTCCTGGAGCCTGCATAATACATCAGTGAAGCAGGAGAAATCAAACAGTGCTCATGCTATGAAGAATAGCCCAAGACCAGGACAGGTCTTGAGGTACCAAAGAATATGATAGACAACATCCAAGTGGGGCGTGCACGGTGAATGCATAAATTGAGTCACAATACTAACAGGAAACGTAAGTGTGGGTTCCTGGACCCGTGACCCAAGTTGCCTACCAAAGATCCGATCCTATGCAACCACTAGATGACTCCTGCAACCAAAGAAAGCGTTAGAACTGCCCGGCGCCGGATACCGAAAAGGCTCTCCGATACCTAGGTCAGATGAGTGCTTGAGAGAATAATTTTGCAGAGTAACAGCTTTTTAGAAGAATGATTAACCCCTTACCCAGTATGCAATGCCTGTATTTATAGGTCGTCCGTAATGCATCCAATCCGGCTTAAATCACGGTAACCGTCCAAGATATTCTACCGCAATATTCGAGATTTACCCAGGTTTCCATATTGGGTCATCCAGGATAGATATGCATCAGATGATCGTTGATCTGGTATACCCTGGCAGTAAATGGTATGCCCCGGACGTACCACTCCATGTCCGAACGAATTGCAGTCCGAAATTATGTCTGACGCCCGGTGCACTGCTGGGACGGGGGTAATCTCGTTGTGCCCTGACCAATAGGTCCGGAGTACGGTTAACAAGCCGGGCTAACCGTAGCACTTCTTCCCGTAGGATGCTGGGCCAACAGCCCTCCGGTTGGTTCGGCCAACCTTTACCAGCCCCAATGGGCCTGCCCCCAACGGGCCAGCTCCAATACCTAGCCCAGTGGCCATATTTAGTCCGGTTACCACAATAACCCCTCAATACTTTTGGTTCATAAGGACCGTAAGTATTGAGTCTGCAGCTCCGGCAATTACCGAACCAATTCCTGTCTCTCGACCTTGCTGACCCAGTGGTCCGGGAGCATCCTGCCAATAAGGCTGTGTCCCGAGACATTTGTCACGGTGCTTAGCCCCTTTGCTACATACTTCTCAAGTGGTCCGAACCTCGGGCAATTCTGGAGGAAATATGACATCCCGGAGAACATCTTCGTGGAGTTGGTTGGTCTAGACGCCCGTGGTGATCCAGACATAAAGCACTGCATGGGGCAAATTATTGTTCCCCTGATTGCGATCATCGAGAGAGGGTTACGGTTCCCCATAACCAGACTTCTTGCCAAGATCATAAAAACCCTTGGACTGACCACCGTACAATTTATGATAAATTTTTACCGGATTGTGATGTCCCTCGTTGAACTAAACCGTCAGTTCAACCTTAACATTAACATAGCCGAGTTCTTTGGCCTATACTCCATCAACCAAAATAAGGCTTCCCAACGCTATTTCCCAGCAACCCGAAAGGGCTATGGGTCGGTGATGAATCGCCTTCCGGATTCTGATCCCTGGGCCAATGAGTTTGTGGCGGTCCGGGGAGACTTTAACAACCAGAGAGACCTCGTTTCCTGGGAGATTGGAAGTCTCGGTTGCCTTTCACTTTCCCTTACGATTTGTCTTCATTCTTCATAACTGATCACTTTTGCAGTCGTCCGGACGATCTCCCGGTACAAAAATCAGGCGGTTGAAGACCGGATCTAGAGGTTATTCGAGCTTTCCCTCTCAACCCGGGATGTTCCAACTTTGCTGGGGTATCATCCCACTTACCACCCGTTCATCAAACGGAGGGAACCAAAGCCCCATCCTCCGGTGCAAGCAACTCATTCCCCCTACTTCTCCTATCGTCTAGATTACCTCCAGGACTGTAGTAAATCTAGAAAGTCCGGAGCAAATAGAGTCCGAAACTCCCGAGAATCCACTAATGGCTAAGAGAAGAGCAAATCAAGCTCGAAATCTTCTCGGACAACCCAATCTTCCCCCACCAAATGTAATGCTTTCCTTACCTCTGCCTGCCCATACTGCCGAGCCTTCCTCACAAGCTCTTAATATTCTTCCGGATGTTGGCGGCTCCGTCTCAAGTAGCAAGCGGAAAAGGCTTGAATTTGAAACAGTCCCTCAAGACCAATTTGATGAGGTTCTGAAGCAAGCTGGGAGAGGATAGCTCCTCAGCCCCTCCACCATGGCACCTGACCTTCAGCTTCAATGACCGGATCGTTACCAACATCGATTCGGTTGTGACCCCGGGAGTAGCCCCAGCTTTTGCCCGGGCAGTAATGCTTCCCCGGGACAAGGAGCATCTTCCCAAGTCTGAGGATGAACTCTTCTCGGCCGGACTGATGGCAATGTTCCAGGTACAATTTCAATTTTGCACAATTCTTGCATTGAATAATCTCCAACTTATTTGCTTCGGATTTTGCAGGGGATCCAGAGAACCTATGCAGCCTTGTCCAAGTCAAAATCCCGGGAGGCTACCCTGGCAAAGGAGATGGGGCTCCATAAGCAGGCTGAAGAGGCGGTGAAATCCGGACTAGCAGAGAAGGTTGTGCTCCATGACAAACTGAAGGATGCCAAACGGGCCAGGAGTGAGGCGGTGAAGGCGTTGGAGTCCGAGAAGAAGGCCCATGCGGAGGTCGTGGAGGCTCTCGAGGAGGAGAAGAAAGCCCGGGCTGATGATGTGGAGAGGCATAAGGGGGAGCTGGAGGATGCAGATGCTACGGGGTACGACGCTGGCTTTGAGAAGGCGGGGGATGAGTACCAGAAGCAGGTCGATATGGCCATCGGAAGGGGTACCTGCAGGGACTAGATGTTGCGGGTGTCCCAGACGACTCCCTACTCCGCACACCTTTCCCCCTTCAACTTCTACTGCTGAGACGGCTGATCCTCTTGCCGAAGAATAGTAATATAGTCGGTGCAGTGCGCCGTAGATGCCACATGTCTTTTTTATTTTGAAGAAAGACTTTTTGTAATCCGTAGCTTTTGTTCCATGCCGTGTAAAAACTGGATAAGTTCCGTAGCTTTTGTAGTGTTGGGGTATGACTTATTTGGGAAATGTAAGGAGGTAACTTTGGTAATACGGTAATAGAATTCCGGATTGTGCATTTTGACTGATGCTGCTCTATGTGTATGTATTGCCCCTATTTGAATATGTGCGAAGTATTTTGCTTCAGACGTTTCAAATCTAACTAAATTTTCCTCCCGGCATTTGCCTAGGGGATTACATTGATGTCCTTCCGGACTATAAGAGATTCTGCCAGAAGTTTGGCCGGGGCAGAGCCCTTTCTGTCCTTCCGGACCACATTGTGTTAGATCTGCCAAATGTTGGCCGGGGAAAAACCCTTGCTGTCCATTTGGACCAAAACACTTAAAAATATGAAACTAAATTTTTTACGAGTGATCACTCCTTTTGGATAATCTTATTATGGCAATTGCCTTGGTACACAAAGAAAAACAGAAAAATGTCTTGCCAAACGGTCGGGGCGAAAAGGCCCTATCAATGATAATACATTCTCAAGTTCTTTGCATTCCAGGGTCTCGGAATTCTTCGCCTGGAGAGATCTTCGAGTCGGTATGAACCCGGGCTTATGATATCTGTGACACGGTATAGACCCTCCCAATTTGGTTCGAGCTTTTGTTTTTTGTTCGCCCCCACAGCTCTCCGTAGGACCAGGTCATCCGGCTTGAATGTACGTACCTGGAATGTTCGGTTGTAAGTTTGTGCCAACCCCTGCTGGTAGGCTGCAAGCTTGATCCGGGCGCTATCTCTTCTTTCCTCTGCCAAGTCTAGGTCTTTTGCTATGGCTTGGTCATTTTGCTATGGGCTGAAGCATTCGGTCCGAATAGTTGGTAGGCTAGCTTCCAAAGGGATAACAGCTTCCATTCCAAATACGAGTGAAAAAGGAGTTTGTCCGGTAGGTCTTCTCGGGGTGGTCCGGTAGGCCCACAGAACATGGTACAACTTCTCAGCCCACTTACCTTTTGCTGCCACTAGCCTCTTTTTAATGCCGGACTGAACAGTCTTGTTAGAGGCTTTAGCTTGCCCGTTGCTCTGGGGGTAGCAGGGTGTAGAGTTAAAAAAACCTTATCCCATACTCGGTGCAGAAGTCTGTGAATAGGTTCCCCACGAATTGTGCTCCGTTATCCGACACAAAAGCGTACGGAACATCGAATCTAGTCACGATATTTCTCCAGACAAAGCGCTTGACATCCGTCTCATCGATTGTCATGAGTGGCTCCGCCTCTACCCACTTTGTGAAGTAATCCGTAACTGTAATGAGGAACTTAAACCCTCCAGGGGCAGTGGGTAGTTTTTCCACAATATCCAGGCCCCACTGGGCAAAAGGCCAAGGGCTGGTAAGAGGTTGCAAGTCAACTGCCGGCTGATGGATGACCGAGGAAAACCTCTGACAACTATCGCATTTCCGGACTAAATCCCTAGCATCCGAATGCATGGTAGGCCAGTAGTATCCTTGTGAAATAGCTCGGTGCGCTAAGGATCTTCCTCCGGAATGGCAACCACAGTTGCCAGCGTGAATCTCATTCAAGACGGTTGAGACCATATTCGGGTGTACGCAGAATAGGTATGGTCCGGTAAATGACCGTTTGTACAGCTTGTGATCTGGTGATAGCCAATAGCGTGTTGCCTTGTGTTCAATCTGATGAACAAACCTTTTATCAACTGGAAGGACATCGTCCTTCAAGAAGGCCACGATTGGATCCATCCAGCTTGACCCCAAATTGATGTTGAGGACCTCCCTTTCTTCCCCCGGATCAATACTAGGCTGCTGCAAGATTCCTACGGTTATGGTCTGGGGGTTCTCTGAGTCATGGACTGAAGCTAGTCCGACCAATACGTCAGCATGTGCATTATGCTCCCTACTTATTTGAAGGAGGGTGAATTTTCTAAAATTCCCTGCCAGTTCCCTGGCTTGTTGCACGTATCGGCCCATTCTGTCGTCCCGGGCCTCATACTCCCTGGTCATCTGATTGACCACAAGTTGTGAATCGCTGTAAGTCTGGAGATCCGTGATTCCCAGTCCTAATGCCATCCGTAAGCTGGCGAGTAGAGCTTCATATTCAGCTTCATTATTAGAAGCCGAGAACTCTAGATGAATTGCATGCTCGTGAACTGTTCCCTCCGGTGAACAGATAACAATTCCTGCCCCGGATCCTCTATTGTTTGAGGCTCCATCAACGTATAGTTTCCATTCAGTGTTATCCTCTGGAACTGATGCTGCTTCGAATTGCGATTGAATGTCCCGGGATATTGACGGGTCCTACCCATCTGGTCTCGGTGAAAATTCAGTCACAAAATTCGTGAGTATCTGTGCTTTGATCGCAGTCCGGGGTTGATACCGAATGCTAAAATTAGCCAATTCCACTGCCCATTTTGAAATTCTGTTTGATAAGTCTGTTTTCCGAAGCACGGCTTTTAGAGGATGCTCCGTTAAGACGGTGATTGTGTGAGCTTGGAAGTAAGGAGCCAATTTCCGAGAAGCCGAGACAAGCGCCAGGGCCAATTTTTCCAAGGGCAGATACTGGGTCTCAACGTCAAGCAAAGTTTTGCTGGAATAGTATACCGGGAGATGGTTCTGCCCTTCCTACCGTACCAAGACCGAACTAACCGAGTGTTATGAAATGGCTAGATAGAGGAATAGTTCTTCGTGCTCCTTTAGGGAAGTCAGCAGTGGTGTTTCGGTCAGGTACTGCTTCAGCTCGGCTAGAGCTTGTCCGGACTTTTCAGTCCATTGGAAGTTCCTCCTGCTTGACTTCTTGATTAAATCAAAGAAAGGCCGGCATTTGTCAGACGATCGGCTAATAAACCAATTTAATGCTGCTGCCATCCCAGTTAATTTCTACACTTCTCTTATAGCCCGGGGGGCTGAATATTCTGGATCGCTGCAATTTGATTGGGATCCGCTTCAATGCCTCTTCTGGTTACCAGATGCCCCAGGAATCTCCTGGAGCCTACTCCAAAGGCACATTTTTCCGCGCTGAGTTTGAGCCGGTGTCTTCTCAATACGTCAAAGATTTGCTGCAAATCTTCCAGGTGGTCCCGGGCTACCTTGCTCTTCACAACCATATCATCTACGTATGCCTCCATGGTCCGACCAATGTGGGCTCAGAACATGGTCGTGACCATGCTCTGATACGTTGCTCCGGCATTCTTTAATCCGAAGGGCATCACTTGATAGCAATAAAGGCCCCTGGGTGATATAAATGTCATCTTCTCCGAGTCGAGGGGTACATAGCAATCTGATGGTACCCCCGGTAAGCGTCCATAAAGATGATACGGTCATGTTCGGCCGTTGCATCCACTAGTTGATCGATCCGTGGTAGTGGAAAGGGATCCTTTGGGCATGCAACATTAAGGTTTGTGTAGTTCACACAAACCCTAAATTTCCCATTTTTCTTCTTCATGACAACCTGTTGGCTAGTCAGGTAGGGTATTGCACCTCACGGATTGCCTTTGCTTCCAACAGTTTGTCGACTTCCTCAATGACTGCCTCGATGTGGATTGCTGCCGACCGGCGGGCCTTTTGTACAATGGGCCGGTAGGCTGGATCAACATTGAGTCGGTGACAAATTAGATCCGAACTTATTCCTGGCATTTCGTAGGGAGTCCATGTAAATATGTCAATGTTGGTTCTTAAAAACCGGAGCATATCGATCTGGTCCTGTTCCGGCATGGCCGACCCGATGAGGAAGAAGCGTTCACCCACTTCTTCTACCGGAACACGGACTAACTCTTCAATTGCTTTGTCTGCGGCCTCCGTGCCAACGTCTTCGAGTACCGGAGCATCCGGCATTTCGACCCAGTGAACCTGGGCTGGTGAAGTCCTGCCTTTGACTGCTGCTATGTAGTATTTCTTTGATGCCACCTGGTCTCCATATATGTCTTCCTGTCCTCGAGGACCAATACACATAATTTTGGGGGGCAACCTAAAGAAATCTTCCTTTTCTAGCTTCCGGAGGAGCTCGTAAATAGGTATTTTGAATACCGTTTCGTTTGCTTGAAATTCCTCCGACCGAGGCACCCTCTTCTCTTTTGTTTTTATCTCATTGACCTGCCTCGGGGCCCCTGATCCGGATCCAGGTTTGGGACCAGGAGTTGGCTCGGATTTAATCCTTTCTGATCTGGCCTCCTCCAGTCGGCAATGCTTTTCAATCCGAGACATCAGATCATCCATGTCTACCGGACTATAAAGTGTGAGATCTTCAAAGAGCCTGCTCCGGGGATCCAATTCCATTTTGAACGAAAGGACTGTGGTGCCCGGAGTGCATCCTTCTATCTCATTGTACACCTCCCAGTACCGGGCCGCGTATTTCCATAGGGATTCTCCTTTTCCCATCCGAAGCGCGAGTAGGGCGTCCACCTCTTTTCTCTGCTTTGTACTTGTAACAAACCGGGCTAGGAAGGCTTGAGACAATTCCTGGAATGAGTAGATCTAATGCTCTGGTAGCTTGTCAAACCAGATGAGCCCGAGGTCCCCCAGGTTGGAAAGGAAGAACTTGCAGAGGAATTCATCCTCTGTTATATGCAGGGACATCATTTGGCGGAAGTGCACCATGTGATGTCGGTTCGTACTTCTTAAATTTCGGAGCAGAAAAGCCCCGTAGAGCCCGATATGCGTCGATAGCCGGACTGAATGGTGATGATATCAGGTGGGCATGGACTTGATCCGCCCGGCTAAACGTGGCTTGATCGTTTCCGCACTTGGCGTCTAGTTTTTCCCGGAGGTCTCCGGACTGAACACCTCTGTCCCTTGCATGGGACCTGGAACGCCTGTCGTTTAGCAGTCTGGTCGTTGCCCTTTCCTTTGCGTTTTCTTTCCTGCCTTTCACGCTGGCTCTCGTGGGTTGCCGTCCCACTACTCACCCAATCCAGCTCCCAGCTTCCGGTGGAACATTCCATTGGTCCAGAATTCCCTCCGAGGCACAGTAATGCTGAAGCCCGGTGAGTCTTGTCATGATCCGGATCAACCGGAGCCTTCCCTTTCTTATCCTCTCACGCCCGGAGTGATCGGAATGAGCCTCTGTTCTGCGTTCCTCTAGATGATGCCTCCTGTGATCCCTCCTCCTGTCGGGGGAACGGGATCTCCTCCTACCCTGGTCTTCCCCCGACCGTCCCATTCTGCGGGATTCTTTTGCTCGGAGCTCCTCTTTTAAGCGAAGCACGTCTTCCTGGATGGCAAGAATGATTTCATCATTTTTGTTGATCCGGTCTTCCAGGGTACGGAGGTAGGCCCTGGATCCCTAATCCTTTCGTGGCCTGGTGGGTGCCGTGCCATTGACACGATTAGTATCTGTAACTACAGCAGGGGTCCTATCAATTGGTAGGAGAACGAAATCCTCCGGAGTATGGTTATTCTGCACGTTCTATCCAGAAGCAGTAGGTGGAGCCATCAGTGGTTTTGATGTGACGAATCGGAAATGTAGTAAGTGCTGTTTTTTCCCAGCGAAGTCGCCAATTGTGGGTTCCTGGACCCGTGACCCAAGTTGCCTACCAAAGATCCGATTCTGTACAACCACCAGATGACTCCTGCAACCAAAGAAAGCGTTAGAACTGCCCGACGCCGGATGCCGGAAAGGCTCTCCGATGCCTAAGTCAGATGAGTGCTTGAGAGAATAATTTTGCAGAGTAACAGCTTTTTAGAAGAATGATTAACCCCTTACCCAGTATGCAATGCCTGTATTTATAGGTCGTCCGCAATGCATCCAATCCGGCTTAAATCACGGTAATCGTCCCGGATATTTTGCCGCAATATCCGGGATTTACCCAAGTTTCCATATTGGGTCATCCGGGATAGATATGCATTAGATGATCGTTGATCCGGTATACCCTGACAGTAAATGGTATACCCCGGACGTACCGCTCCATGTCCGAACGGATTGCAGTCCGGAATTATGTCTGCCACCCGTGTACTGTTGGGACGGGGGTAACCCCGTTGTGCCCTAACCAATAGGTCCGGAGTACGGTTAACAAGTCGGGCTAACCGTAGCACTTCTTCCCGTAGGATGCTGGTCCAACAGCCCTCCGGTTGGTTCGGCCAACCTTCACTAGCCCCAATGGGCCTGCCCCCAACATGCCAGCTCCATTACCCAGTCCAATGGCCATATTTGGTTCGGTTACCACAGTAAGATCCGATCTTGTGTCTGTCAGATATATAAGACGTCCCACAAGATATCGATACACTGAAGGATCCGGTAACAGGTCTCCCATTTCTACAGTCAGTTTAAGGTTTGGATCCATAGGAGAAGAGGCAGGCATACATCCAAGCATACATGTATCCTCAAGAAGATGAAGAGAATACTTTCTTTGAGATAATGAGATACCTTGTCCAGACCTAGCAACCTCAATACCAATAAAAAAAAGCAAAGTGGGCCCAAATCCTTAACATCAAACGACATACCTAGGTCATTCTTGACTTGAGCGATACCCGGGGCAACATCAGCAGTAATAATAATATCATCAACATAGACTGAGATAATAGTACACTTCACTTGAGGCTAACGACGAATAAAACAAATGTGATCAAAAATGACACTGAGTAAAGCCCATATTAAGGACAACATCACTAAACCTGCTAAACCATGCACGAGGAGACTATTTCAGACCATAGATAGATTTGCGGAGGCGACAGACTTTCCCAGAACACTCCCACTGAGACCGAAAACCAGATGGATGATCCATATAAATTGTTTCAGACAGATCACCATTAAGAAAAGCGTTCTTGACATCATGCTGGTGGAGAGGCCAAGAATAAGCGCCAGCTAAGGAGACCAAAAGTCGAACGGTAGTTAACTTTGCTATGGGAACAAAAATGGCACCAAAATCCTTACCAGAAACCTAGTTAGAACCCTTGGCAACCAAACAAGCCTTACAGTGATCCAGAGACCCATTTGCGAGATACTTGAGGCTAAAGACCCACTTACAACTAATAGTTCGCTCACTAGCGGGAAGATTAACAAGCTCCCATGTTTGATTATCCTGCAGAGCACCCATTTCTGTCTGCATAGCAGCCACCCACTTAGGATTCTGGAAAGCTTCATGAACAGACCAAACAATGGAGATTGAATCAACATGGCTAAGAAAAGACATATAGAAAGCTGATAAGCCCTGATAAGAAATATACCTCGAGATGGGATGATTAGTACTATTAGATAGAAGAAAACGAGCAGGGCGGCGACGAAAACGCGTAGGATAACGGGGAGCAATAATAGGTGGTGCAATAACAGGAGAAGTAATAGGACTAGATAAAGGAGAAGGAGAATTACTTGAATCCAGAGAAGACAATGGCAAGGGGCAGGAGAACGTGGACGACGAAAGTAAACCTGGAAGGGGTCGCTGGTGATAACTGGAGGTAAGGAATCATCTGTTGAATCAAGAATAGGAACAGGTCGAGGCAGAATAGAAGCATTTGGCTCAACAGGTTCCACCGGTGCATGTCCTGAAGGAGAAGAACCTGGAAAAAATAGAACAGTTTCTAGAAAAGTATCATCCAACGAATGATATGAATGCTGAGAGACTGGATCATAACATTGATAATCTTTAGACATGGATGAGTACCCACAAAACACACAGTGAACTGACTTATTATCAAGCTTTGTCCGGGTATGACTCATATTTTGAACAAAGCAAGTGTATCCAAAAACATCAGGTAAAAGAGGGAAAAGAGTACTAGAAGGTTTAAGGACATGGAGGGGAGCCTTCCCAGTAAGAACACGACTTGGAATGCGCTTAATAAGATATATGGCAGTAAGAACAGCCATGTGCCAAAAAATTTAGGAACATTCATGCCACACAAGAGGCAACGAACTACAGTCATGATGTGGCGATTCTTACGCTCCGCCACACCATTATGTTCTGGGGTGTAAGGACGGGTAAGTTGTTGAAGTATCCCAACTTTGTTAAGAGTAGCCCTAAACTCATCAATGAGGTACTTCTGTGGGTACTTCTGACCAAAATGGGTACGGCGTCGGTACTTCTGTGGGTGATTTTAGACAAAATTTTAAATTTTTAAACATTTTCAGAGGCCAAATATAAAGAAATCCAAAATATTAGGGGTTTAATTATAGTTTTAATTTTATTAACTTAAAACTTTTATGTTTTGCTTGCTTTGGGATTTAATTGTAGTTTTAATTTCGATACATACCTATAACACACCATTACGTTTGGAAAGTCTCCAAAGGCAAGATTGACATCATTTTCCTAATCACAATTGCTCCATTTTTAGTCGTTTGTATGATGTTTAAACAATTCTCCGTCTCAATTTATTTATGCAATTGAATCCAGAACATAGAAGACTTCTCCATAAACCCAAAAATGGAAAAATGAGATAAAAAACATAAGAAACATATGGGTATATATGCCAATGTTGATGACATTAATTTAGGGTACTGGAAGTTAAGATTGTATCTAGACCACTCCTGCAACTTGAAACAACGCAACAAGTTTAAGATGAAAAAATTGCACACAACATGTACAAATGCCCATAATTCATAGAAGTTTGTCAAATGTTCCTCCTAAATCCCCATTGGCTTAGAAAAAATATTTTTCTTAAAGCATATCCACCGGGTTGCCATTTTGACAACCAAAAAATCACAAAATATTGGGGTTTAAATGTAGTTTTAATTTTGTTAACTTAAGACTTTTGTATTTTGTTTGTTTTGTGAACTAAATGGTGATTTGTAATTTAATTAATTTCCTTAAAACTTGAATTATTGTTACTTTTTTGTTGAACTTAATGTATGAACTTTGATTTTTTATTTATGTTGTTTTTTGTTAGTAAAATATTCATATTTTATTATTATGCATGCAATGAAATATAGTAGTATAATAAATAAATTAGTAAATAAATTCGTCGTACCCTCACCGTACCCGTACCCTATTTTTTGGAGTTATTGTCGTTTCCCGTACCCGTACCGTACCCGTACCCCGTACCGGTACCCGTGCTTCATAGCTAAAAACATATTTATGAGAATCTGGTAAAACAGAATTATTAGAAGTAGGTAAAACGGTAGCTTGCAGACTGGAGGACATAGGAGCTCCGAAGTAGTAGAGGTTGTCACGCTCATACCCCCAGCAAAAAATCTTCTTTGAAGACAGGTCCTGTAAGTAGCAACAATTGGGTAAGAACACAACAACATAATTATAGTCTTTCGCAAGACGATTAACAGACAAAAGATTGTAGGCAAAATCAGGTATATAATAAACAGATGAAAGAGTAATGTAAGAAGACAAATGAACATCACCCTGACTATGAACAGAAACAGAAGATCCATCAGCAATACAGACCGACTCATCAATAGATGTAAAAGGAGAGGCAAATAAAGAAGACTCACCAGTCATGTGATTATTAGTACCAGAATTCAGAATCCATGTGGAATGAGCTGACTTACCATGAAGAGCAGTAGGAGTACATGTAGCAATAGCAGCAGTAGATCCGGAAGCAGAATAGGAGGTACCAAGACCCAAATGTGACTACAGCTGGGCGATTTGAGACTGAAGCTCAGTGTAATCAGATAGAGGTGAAGTCATCTCAACAAGGGCACTAGTATGAGGAGCACCCCTCCCACGGCCAAGAGCCCGAGCCTTATTATATTGTTGCTTCAACTCAGGATGGAGATCAAAACATCGATCAATAGTGTGACCAGGCACGCGACAGTGTTGGCAATATGGACGGTCGCATGTAGGACGAGGGCCAGAGGGACGAGGACCTGAAGAAGGGTGTGGGCTCGAGCGAGCAGCAAAAGCCATCTGATCAGAGGTTGAAGAGGGAGGCACCGACGACAGTGATAGCAGACAACGGTGACGCTCGTCTCCCTCAATAGTAGCAAAAGCCTCAAATAAAGAGGGCATATGGATAGTATTGAGAATTTGGGTACGCATGGCCTCGAATTCAGGTTTTAGGCCTATCAAGAATTAGTAGGTATGCCGACGATCAAGACGTTTGACTTCAACATTACCATCATTAGGAAAATCATGGATGGGCTCATACTGGGCTAACTCCTCCCACCGAGTTTGCAAAAAGCTAAAAAAGTCGGAAACGGAATGACCCAAAGCAGCTTGAGAGGCATGAGAGATGGCCTGGTAAAGCTCAAAGACTCGGGAATCAGAATTGGCATAGGCATCCATTTTCTTCAAAGCTGTCCAAAGTCCATCAACAGTGGTGTGATACATAAACATGTGATATATAAGCCCCTCCATCGAATTAAACATTCACCCTAAGATAATGCAATTGTTGGAAAACCATTAATCAAACTTAGCATCAGTTTCTGCAGGCTGGGGCTCCTTGCCAAGGAGCCAACCAATCTTCCGTTTGCCGCCAAGGTAAAGGCGAAGAGAATTGGACCAAGCATGAAAATTCTTCCCATTCAAGACAACACTAGTAACCCATTGAGTGGGAGTTGGGTGAGAGAGATCAAGACGAGGTGAAGCACTTGACTTTGCTGGATCACTCATGGCAGCAGTGGAAGAGAACCACTCCCAAAAAATTTGAGACGAGAGGAGTGGACAGTCGGTTGATAGCGGCGGACTTAGACGGGGGTAATCGGAGAAGTGGTTATCCAACGGGACGATGAGGAGCACTTTACGGCCTAACAAATACGGCATACAAATACTACAATCACAGCTTGAAACTTGACTGGAACGACACCGGGGGGGACTGTCCATTTGGTTACCCTGATAGTGGACAAAAAAGAAAACGGGGATGCTGTTGTAAAGAAATCCCACCTAAGATGATGTGGAAGTGACAATTCTGTTTGAAATGGAGGACCAAGCTTGATGGTGGAATCATCACAACACACAAACGTTTTTCTGTTCAGCAGGAAAGAGATATAACAAAAGAAATTGAAGGAGGTTCTTCAGCACATCACAAACAGCCCAAGAGGGACAAACAGGAGCAGCCGAGGGAGGCGGGGGACTGTGGCACCGGTGAAGGAAGGCGCCAGCGAAGGAAGGTGTCGCCGAGAGAGGTGTCGGTGAAGGGAGGCTGCGGCTGAGGTAAGTGGGTGGCGAGGCTGCTGCCAAGACTAGACTTATTAGGTTTTTTTTTTCTTGGTGGAGGCTGTGGAGGATTAGGGTTTCGCTCTGATACCAAAAAAGAATTTGTAAAACTTAATCTTCATTACTTACAACCCACTAAATATATACACATTAAGAGAAATCAGAAAAGGAAAAGAGAAATGGAAATTAAGTTGGTCAACAAGACCCAAAAATTGACTGCTTAATTTGAGCGAGAGAATAAATCAAGATGCACAATTATCTCCTAAATATCTTCTAAATCCAACACCTAGAGGGTTGGGTCTTTCAGGGACTATGCTTTTCACGAAGTTATATCCATCAAATATATTACGTATGAAAATTGAATTCGTTGTTATTAGTATTCTTGGTAATTGGTATGCAGAGGTATTAACGGTCAATATAACATTTATGAGATCTGGCAAACCTGAACTTGAAAGCTGGAACAGATTCCAGTCACAGCCAAATGGATAGCGCTGATTGCTGTGTTCATTGCAGCACTATAGAACTTAGGAATAGGCACAATACAGTGTTCGCTGTCCCTGATGGTACCAGATTGCATGTTCACCCCTTGAGAACAAAATCTAAGTCAAACATTCAAAATCAGTAGAATTGTCGTCCCCCTTCATCACTAAAAGGAGTGCCTCCAGCATTTCATACATCACATCAGAACACGAATGGGCTTTATCCGCAACGTAAAAGCTGTGCGTTTCGCTACTGATAGTAATCCAACTGCACCCAGGCAACTTCCTAAGTCGTTTTTCTTTCATCGCTGATCTCACTTCAGCCACAACTTCCCACTTCTGGGAAGAAGCATATAAGTTTGAAAGTGAGACATAAATAGAAGGGTTCTCAGGCTCTATCTGAATAAGGAACCTATAAGCCAAATCTCGCATCTCAGAATTCCCAAAAAGTAGAGAAGCATTAAGAAGAGCTCCCCAAACACTAGGACCAGGTTCTTCATGCATTGACCTGATGAAATTCAATGCCTGCTCCAGCTTCCCTGATCGACCCAACATATCAACCACACAAGCGTAGATCTCTGGTGTTGGTTTAATCCCATAGTCGTTAACAAACGAGTTATAAATATTAAGGCCTTCATTTAACAATCCTGACCTACCACAAGCAGAAAGCAGCCCCACTATTGTAATCATGTCTGGTTTGCTCCCAAAATGAAGCATCTTCTCATACAAACAAATGGCTTCTCGACCCTTCCCATGCAATCCATATCCAGAAATCATCGTACTCCAAGATATTGTATCTTTATGAAAAGTATCATTATCGAAGACTCGTCTTGCACAATTCAAGCTGCCACACTTGGAATACATGTCAATCATTGCATTGCATAAAGAAACTTCACAGGTCAATTCCCTTCTAATGGAAAATCCATGGATTTGTTTCCCACCCAATAAACCTGCAATCGAGATACAAGCAGGGAGAACGCTCACAAGGGAGACCTTGTTAGGTTCTATTCCATTTCTCACTTGCATTTCACGGAACAGAATCAGGGCTTTGTCCGATGCTCCATTCTCCGCATAACCATTGATCAAGGCTGTCCAAACAAAAACATTCCTAGACTTCATGCGGTCAAAAACCCGCCTAGCAACATTGACTTTATTACTTCTCGAATACATATCAATCAAGCAACATCCCAAATGAACATCAGAACCCAAACCCAAATCCAATTCATTCTTCACAATGTAACAATGAAGCTCCCTTCCATAGCTCCATCTCTCAGCATCTCCCCCACACAAAGGAAGGAGACTAGAAACAGTAACCGAGTCGGGTTCAAACCCTTCAATTCGCATATTTTTCATAAATTCCCATACACAACTACCAACATTTTGCGCCCTGGAATTCACTAAACCTGCTATTAGAGCATTCCAAGAAGAGACACTCCTTCGGGGCATTTCATCAAACACCTTGAGGGACTGAATAAACTTTCCACATTTACAGTACATAGACACAATGGAATTAGCAACTACTATATCGGAGACAAAAGAAATACGTATACACCTCGCATGTGTGGCTTCCCCTGCATACAAATCTCCAGTATCACCACATGCTTTCGAAAGAGTGGAAAGCGTGAAATCATCAGGTGATTCCTCACTTCGGCACATTTGAGTAAACAGGTCAAAACTTTCATTGTACATAGAATTTTTTGTGTACCCATTAATCATTGTATTCCAAATATACACATTCTTGAATTGAAAGGAATCGAAGAAGACTCGCGCTTCAACTGGGTTTCGACACACGGTGTATGCAGAGATGAGCTTGGTTGCAGCAACGGCGTGCTGGTGGAAGCCAAGACGATAGAGGCGTCCATGTGACTGTTTTGTGAGCGTATGAGAGTAATGAGAGATGGAGAGTTGGAGAAGTTGGAGTATAGAAAGAGATGGGTCGAGAACAGGAGCAGAAGTGTAGGAACGAGAGGTGAAATGGGTGAATGCTAAAAATGAGAAGTGGATTGTCATACAAACAAGGGTCTAAAATGCCGGGTTGAGTTAGCATTATCCTTTCTCATAAGAAATATCTGTCTCGATCGCAAGCTCCTTGTGGGGAAATTCGATTCCATTTTAAACCTGAACTTTGGATTTTAACTTTGGTGATCACCGCAGTTAATTTGTCTTTTCCACACACCCCACACACATTTCCATACGACACTCTCCGACTCTCACCAGTGACATTCCATTCGTATTTTCGGTATAACTCGTGCCGATGGTATATGACGATAAAATAGAAAGTGCAACACAATCCCTAAAGATACTATAAAACTTCGGGTGTTAGTAGTGTCTTCGGCACTAATTCGTGCCTTTGGCACTTTGGAGTGCCTTTGACACTTATGGTGAGTGACGAAACTCAATCCGTGTTTTCGGTATAGCTCGTGCCAATGGCACGTGGTGACAGAATAGAAAGTGCAACACAAACCCTAAGGGTAGGACAAAACTTCGAGTGTTAGTAGTGCATTCGACACTGATTCATGCCTTCATCACTTTGGAGTGCCTTCGGTACTCATGATAAGTGACGACACTCGATACGTATTTTCGGTATAGTCCATGTCGATGACATGTAACGACAGAATAGAAAACGCAACACATTAACGAAATCAAAAAACACATTAACCAACATTATCATAAAAATGTTTAAAGCGCAACACAATAGCTAAAGGTTCGACGAAACTTCAGGTGTTAATAGTGTCTTCGGTATTGTTTCGTGTCTTCGGCACTTTGGAGTACATTCGCCACTCATGCTGAGTGACGACACTCGATTCATGTTTCGGTATAGCTTGTGTCGATAGTACGTGATAGCCCGTACCGATGACACAAGGTAACAGAATCGAAAGTGCAACACAATACCTAAAACTACAAAGGAATTTTGGGTATTAGTAGTTCCTTCGGAACTTAAGAGTGCCTTCGGCACTGATGAGTGGCAACACTTGATCCGTTTTTCGGTATATCCCGTACCAATGATACGTTGCGATAGAATAGAAAACGCAACACAATACCTAAAGGTATAACGAAACTTTGGATGTTAGTAGTGCCTTCGGTACTGATTCGTTCCTTCAGCACTTTGAAGTGCCTTCGACACTAATGATAAATGATGATACTCGATCTGTGTTTTCGATATTGCCCGTATCGATGGCACAAAGCGATAGAATAAAAGGCGCAACACAATACCTAAGGGTATAACAAAACTTCGAGTATTAGTAGTGCCTTCAGCACTCAAGATGAGTGACGTGATGACATTTGATTCGTGTTTTCGGTATAGCTATTGTTACACACATGTAATCATGAACATGTGTCGGATGGTGGAGTGTGTCGTCGGTGAGTTCGACGGATTACAAGAAATATAAATGAGTAAACTAAAAAACAGTTCCTTAAAAGTTATAAATGTAATTTAAATTGTAATAAATTGCTAAATTCGTGTCATGAGTTCCTATCATAAATGCAAATAGATTGCTAAACTGGAGAAGAGTCCAAAAAATAGCACAAAAACACAATTTCTTTAATATGTGTAAATGTAATCTCTGTATAACTCACAATGTAAGCTGTGTAACTCACAGATTGCTAACCCAGGTAATCGTCCAGAAAACCCAAAATCAGATTGCTAAATCAAATTGCCCATGCCAATGGCACGCTCGACAATGATTTATTGAAAAAAATTAAACTTAAATTTTTATAAAAGTAAGTGACAAAAATAACTTCACATATGAATAAAAATAAATAAAACAACAAAACATAAAATTCAGGCAATGTCATCGTTTGTATCTAGTGCCACACAAACAGATATAGCAAAACCAAAATAAATTCACTCCATGCCCATATAAAAATATTTCAATACATGCACAATAGAATACAATAGAGAATGTTCAACATTCTTTTGACAAAAAAGAAGTGTATATAATCCCCAATATCAATATTACCAATTCGCCAATCATACGAAAGAAATAATTTAATCTTTAAATACAATTTCAAAAATATAATAGCATAATGCAATAACATATTAAATAAGCCAAATCAAACCAAATTAAATGGATTCTTGAGCCACACTCAATTGGAATCAAAATAATAGAGTAAAACTGCATTGGAAACTTTAGATTACCAAATTTTTGGAAAAAAATACAACAGAAACTAAAAAAATTGCTCAGTATACAATTTTTATGCAATCTTCTCCAGAAATTAACCGATTACAATTTTATGCAACTTTTCAAATTTTTTTTAATTTACAACAGAAATCTGCTCCCTAGATAGGTATAGACCCAAAATAGAATATATGGGCTTAAAAGCCCAAAATAAAATTTAAGTTGATTTTCTGAATATATGGGCTTAGAGGCCGAAACAAAGGGCTCTAAGAAGTTCTGACAATCTATTTTTTTTGTAGGTGTTAGAATTTTTTATGAGGCAATGGCTTATCCTTGATGAAATAATTTTGTTTTTAGTGAATTGGAGCTCAAAATTTGTCTTCATAATTAAATCTCCAATTAAAAGGCTTGTGAAGATTGAACCAAACAATTTTTTTATTCCCTTTGTTTGAGGTCCGGTCCTTTAATCTGAATAATTTTTTTATCTAATCAAGTAAATACAATTTGTACAAAAATTAAATTGATTGAAAAAAATGAGTAAATACAAATTGTCACAAAGCAAAGTATGTCTCCATAAAAACTTCTGAGTAGAAATGATTAAGAAAAGAAAACAATAAGACCCAACATGATTTTTGATGTCTAATCCAACATGGAGAAAAGTGGCTTTGAGAAGTCTCCAAAAGTCACATTCTGTATTGGAAAGATACAAACAATCTGGGATGTTCATCATTTAGAAATGAGAGATAGGTTCATAGAGAGAAAAAGGGGGGAAATGGCCCAAGAAAAGAAAATTATGTCTGTCAGTTGCTTGAATTGATGGGTGCAAGGTTGTGTGTGGTGAGTCCCTCGTCCATGTTGATGGCGATGATAGGGCAGGCGATGTTGGTCGAGTGTGCTCTCAGCTTGGTTTGCTAATCTCCACCGACGGATGTCAATGACTCTGTTTTCCTTAGTAAATTTTTTCGTTCAATCATCTATTTGAAATTTGCTTCCCCCATCTCTCTATTCAAAACATTGAGGCAACGGAGGAGGCTCAATGGGTGCAAGGCTGTGTGTGCTGTGTGGTCGAACAGTTGAGAATACTCCCAGTGTGTTTGTTTGTTTTTGTGTGTATATGTATGTGTGTATGTGTGTGAGAGAGACGTGTACCTTTTCACTCTATAGTTTGTCCATGCAACAAACTTTCTACTCTTTGATGGTGAAACCTATCTGTTTTCCAATCTCGAGGGAGAAAATGGTCTTAATTTTTTTATCCATTGACATCTTCGGAGATTTCCTGCTCATGGGGTGTCTAGATGGAGACATAAAAAGAGGCAGATTCTTGATTTTCAGCCGTGACTTTGTCTTGATAAAGAATTTGTGCGTGTTGGGGTCCGAACTAAAAGGAGTCCGGAGCCACGACCTCCTCCAGGAGGACCACCGCTCAGACCCGCCAACTGGCGGCCGAACAGATCAGAGCCGACGGCAGTGCCTATCTGGGGCTCTCTCCGGCCCGGGGACTCAAAGCCCAGAGGAGGTACCTAGACGAGGCACCCAGCATCAAAGGTCATGCGACCGATCAAAGCTTCAACGGCAACAGGGCCTCTCTGGGGCTCTCTCCGGCTCGGAGACTCAAAGCTATAAAAAGTTTGGAGTTTTTCAAGTAATAATTTCTAATAATCAATTAGAAATTCCTTCATAAATATAATACTCCAAGTGAAATTTAATTTGATCAAAAATTCATCCAACAATAATTTTAAAATGAATTCGACATCCCTAATTCATTTAAAATATAATTGTGACAATTTTCATTAAGGAGTTTTGTAAAAATATCCTCCAATTGATTGTCGGTATTAATAAATGAAAGCTCAATATCCCCTTTTTGAACATGATCACGAATAAAATGATGTCAAATTTCAATATGTTTTGTACGAGAATG